>OX393549.1:120723204-120999038 GCA_947650365.1 Chamaelirium japonicum | reverse complement strand
ACACTAGATCGCGTGTTCGCCGCTCATGAAATGTTTTGTTGTCACATTTTAAATATTGTTACCATTCCTCGAAATATTGTCCCCATCCTTGAAATCTTTTACGTGCCGACAGACAAGGGCATTATCACCGCTCACGAAATATTGTCACATTCCTCAAAATATTATTACCGCTCACGAAATACTGTTCTCCCTCAAAATATTATCGACACTCTAGAAATATTTTGTTGCACTTTAAAATATTGTTATTTTTCTAAAAATATTGTCCTCACCATCGAAATCTTTTGCATGCGACAAGAACGGGCATTACTAGTATATAAAAAAGGTGGCGATAGCCAGTTGCAGAGTTGGAAAGTGGCGGTGGTGTTGTCGTCGGAGGTGGACAACATGTAGTGGAAGTCGTCAACTTTGGAATTCCGCCTTATCATGTGGAACTTGAAAATTGGTGAGTTTTCATGTGTGGAAACTTGTAAGTTCCCCACTTGAGAACTTTCTCCAAAGCTCTATCCAAAAGTCTTGTAAAAGTCCTGGGTCCATTTGGTTGGGAAAGTTGCAGTTCGAACTGCAGCACTTCAGACTACAACCCCACAACACATCCATTTGGTTCAGGAAGTTGTAGTCAACTACTATAAGTCAAACTATAGAGCTTGACAAACTCCTATAGTTTCAAAATCCCTTGAAAAACGATTGGAGTACAAACTACGGTATTTTCGACTGCATCATATTAGAGTGGGCAAACGTATCGTACTGGTGTTCCCTCTTTGGAAACCAAAATAAAATCGCAGTTGTTCGTGGATGAAGAAGGTAAACATACAACTGTAGTTTCAACTACAATAGTTAAAGCTACTAGCTGATCACGCTCATTCAAGTACCAACAAAGGCTCGGAGCGCCTCTCCCATTTTCCCCATTTTTCCTCTGAGTTAGGGTTAGGGACACCGGCAGGAACGCCGGGGAGGCCAGGGGCTCCGGTATGCCATGGTTTTTCCAGTCCCCTCTGTTGATCGGTGACAGTTCCTGGTTGTTCGAGGCGACAGAGCCATTTTGTGGCAGATCGGAGACTTGGTGCAGCTCTTCCTCTCCGTAGGAGCTGTGGTGAGGTGGTGGATTGGGTGCCAGATCCAGTTATTTGGTTTTCCCATTTGTTTCCTTGTGAGAGCGACTGTTAGCTCCCTTGGTGTTAGCTCCTTTGTTATTTTTTTTTCTCCTCGTTTGGGGTCTAACGACTGGTGTGATTGCCGGTGCAGCGATGGTGGTGGGTCCCGCCAGTTTGGCGGTCTGTGTTGTTTCGACCGGTTTAGTGGTATAGGTTCTCTGCCAAGTGACGGTTTTTGTAGGTGTGTCCCAACAATCGGTGGTAGGCCTTTCCTACGCAACGTCGGCATGTGGCACCAAAAAAAAAAAAACTACTTGTAGCTCGAATTACAAATTTACAACTACAAGTGTAATTACAACTCCTCTAACCAAACGGATCATAAAAGTCCTTGATTCTTTTTGAGAAATGAGTCTAGAAGGGTTTTTTTTAAGTTCATATCAATATAATTATAAAATTATAGTTTATTCATTTCTTTAACATTTTGTTTAATTTATCCCCTATTTTGCTAAATCTGATGAAACTAACTAACTAGGAAAGTTGCATGACCTACTATTTAATAAAAAAAATATATTTTAACATATTTAATTGTTCCTTGACATACTGCAAAGAGAAGAGACTAAATCGTCAGCAGTTGGTATATAGATTGGATAATAAATAATAATGATTCTTGGTTCTATACTACTGTGGGCCCACGGAAACTTGATTCTTCTTGTCAGGTGGAGGCCGACAAGAGAGCATTTTTGCTACCCGATTCATTTGTTGCACTTGCTTGCGGCCCAATAATGGTGTGCCACATAGTCCATGGAAAAGGACAAAACAGACATGGCGATGGCGGATCCAGAAACTCAAAAATTTAAAACATTGGGGGGTCATTTGTAATTTTCCTTTTAAGAAATAAAAACACTAAAGGGCCCCTTTGAAAAATTTTGTTAGGGGGGGGGGGGGGGGGGGGGGGGGGGGGGGAGGGAGCCTTGGTTCTGCCCCTGACAACGGGGACTATCCGCTCGGCCTTCCAGGGTCCTGAATGGGACTTCAATACGACCCGTTTCTTCGAGGAGCTGAGTGGTAATCTGGGAAGCCTTAGGGATATAGAAGCCTTCTCGTCCTTCATTCATCCATTGGATTGGTGGATTTGCCGATGGGTGGCCGGCGCTTCATGTGGTCAAATTGGAGGGAGCAGACGATTTTCGCTAGACTTGACAGATACCTCATCTCGGAAGAATGGGACACCCTTTATCCCCTCACCTCCACTTCGGCCCTAACCTCCTTTGTCTTCGACCATGTCCCACTTGTCCTAGACATTGGTGAGGATTAATTGGTCCAAGCCACCCTTTCGCTTAAAGAAGATGTGGACCCTAGTGGGGGGCTTTGACGACTTGGTGGCGAGGTGGTGGGCGGCTGCTCCCTCCCTGCCAAACTCTGCGCTATGTATTGTCTCGAAGCTTAGGTTCTTGGCATCGTGAGCTGACTAGGTGGTCCTCGAATCACTTTGGCCGCATAAAGAAACAGGACTCACTCCTCGAACGCATCCGGGAGCTGCAGGTCTGGGAGGAATCAGGACCGCTACGGCCTTCGTAGCAGTCCCTCCGAGATGGCCTTACCACTAAGCTTTTGGACATTCTTCATAAGGAGGAGGTTATGTGGAAGCAGAGGTCGAGGGAGCAATGGGTAACTCTGGGAGATCAGAACACGGCTTGTTTCCGTGGCATTACGAATGGAAGACGTCAGAGGAATCTTCTCTCCTCCTTGTCCATTGATAGCACTCTCTTTCAATCAGCTGGGATCATTGGTGGGGATACCAGCTTCTTCAAGCGGGAGTTTGCAAGGGACATATCCTTTCCCTTGAAGACGAACTGGAGTCCCTTCAATTTCCTACCTTGACAGACCCGGGTCCTATTTCTACGCCTTTTATAGAAGAGGAGTTTATAGAGAGCATTCTTCGATCAGTCTCCGGACGGCGCATCAGGATCTGACGGTTTTCCTTTCTTCTTCTTCCAACGTTTCTGGGAGATCCTTAAGCAAGATATATTTCGTTTCCTGTTAGTTTTCTTTGCAGGACGCTCGGATCTGAGGATTGTAAACTAGTCGTGGATCATTCTGATTTCAAAGAGGGACGGAGCAGAATCTATTTGGGACTACAGACTGATAAGCCAGTCTAACTGCATTTACAAGTCAGTGTCAAAGGTCCTCTCGAACAGGCTGGCTATTGTGATCTCGGATCTGGTCGGACTCGCTCAATCAACTTTCATCAAAGGAAGGAATATCCTAGACAGTGTGGCAACTACTCAAGAGCTTCTCCTTCACCTCCGAGAGTCTATGCTGAGGCGATTCTCCTGAAATTGGATTTCGAGAAGGTGTTCGATAAGCTTGATTGCTTTCTAATGGCAACCCTCCGCTCTAAGGGTCTCTCTCCTTGTTGGCTGGACTGGATCTGGTCCTGCCTCTCCTCATCCAAGATGTCGTGCCTCATTAACAACTACAAAGGGAACTCATTCTCGATGAGAAGGGGAGTCAAGCAAGGTTTCCCCCTATCCCCCTTCCTCTTTATCTTTGCAATCGACACCTTTGACACGGTCATCAAGCATTCCATCATAAATGGGTTGATATCGGGGATTTCGGGCAATTCGTGAGAGATCTTCAACCTCCACTTTGCAAACGACACCCTACTGTTCATTATGGTTGACCCAACTAAAGCCACAGTCCTCAAGACTCTCCTTCTTTGTTTTTAGTGGCTTTAGGGCTTAAGATCAATATCTTGAAATCTTCTCTCTACTAAATGGGTAGGAATATTGATTCAGCCTCCTGCCTTGTGGGGATCCTTGGTTGTGGACTGGGTAGTCTGTCGTTCAAATACCTCAGATTACCGGTCTCCGATAGAAAAATTACCGAAGGAATCTTGGCTGGAGCTTATCTAGACGATCGAGAGAAAACTCACGAGGTAGAAGGGTAACCACCTTTCCATTGGGGAAGGCTGACCCCTCATCAACTCGGTCCTGTCTAACATCACGTCCTACTTCCTCTCCTTCTACTCTCTACCAACCTGGGTTATTAAGAATATCGACAGGATTCAGAGGACCTTCCTTGGAGAGATGCGCGGGGAACTTCAGGATCTTATCCCCTACTCGCCTGAGGGATCGCATGCAAATCCAAGGATCAGGGGGGCTTGGGAATTATCAACCTCAAAGATTTCAATCAAGCAATGCTTGGCAAGTGGTAGTGGCGCCTGCAGAACGACATTGGGGACACTTGGAGGGGGTGGTGGCGAGCATATACTTCCGAAAAATCTCACCGCTCAACACGCGATCCCGCTGTTCTAGGATTATCTCCCCCTTTTGGAGAGGGATGAATCGGATGTCTTTGATTTTTCATTGTGAAAACAGGCCCATAATGGGGAACGGCTCCTAGGTGCAATTCTAGGAGGATATCTAGATTAGAGACCTGCCCCTCCGCACCATGTTCTACAACCTGTACAGCCTGGCACTGAACAAGAGGGCCACCATTCGGTCACAGGTGACCGTCAGGGGGGGATTCACTATCTAGAGGCTGAGGTTTGAGGATCCTTTTCCCACAGCATGCCTGCAGGAACTTGGCTATCTCCTGGACGTTCTCAATCAGGTGACCCTTACCGAAGAACCAGATTCCTCAGAGTAGAGGTGGACATCCTCTGGGAATTTATCGGTACAAAGTTATACTAATTCCTGAATTTTGGGGGTCTCGTGCTCGTATGCCAATTGATTTGGCACGAAAAATGCCCCCCGAAGACCAAAAATCTTCTTGCTACTCATCTACAAGGATAGGATCTTGACGAATGCAATCTGGTGAAGCGCAAGCATCTGGGGGTTTCCAAACCCAACCTGCATTCTTTGCAAGGGAGCAGAGGAGACAACCAACCACCTCATCATGCACTGCGACTTCTCCAGGGTGGTGTGGCTTCACTTCCTACTGAAGTTGAATCAACCTCCACTCCAACTTCCATGGCAAAGTTGTGGGGCCCTTGGAGGAGGAAGATCAAGTGTGGGGACCGAAGGGGATGGGATGTCCTCGCCGTTGCGATCTCTTGGGCCATCTGGCTAGAGAGGAACAAGCGGACCTTCCAAGCGAGGAGCAGCACGACGAGAGCTGTAATCACTCACCCCAAATCCCTTATTCATCTATGGACTTATAATCAGTTGCCGGGGCCAAAGGCCTTCCTCCTAGAACTCTATAACTAGGATGGCCCACGAACCACCTCTCCTCCCCCCCCCCCCCCCCCCCCCCCCCCCCCCCAATTCTTTGAGAATGATTTCTCAAAAAAAAAAAAAAACAACGGGGACTACACTTGCTACCGGAAGTACGTTACACTTCGCTGCCCCATTATGCCCTTTCATGGACGAAATGGCAGACCACAATTGGGCCGTAAGCAAGTGCAGCAAATCAATCAGGTAGCAAAAATGCTCTAACAGCGACAAGGTGGCAAACCTGTCGGGTCTGGCATAACACCATACACTGCCCTATCAACGTCTATCTCATCTGGAGTCCTAATCTAAAATCAAACTTTGTTGTTTAGCGTCTCGGACTAATCATCCCTTAGATGATATTATTAAAAGATCATCAACACACCATCACCGACTACTAAAGCAAAAAAAATCGATCCGGTCTTCTGAACTTCTTCTGTCAAATTCACGTATGTTTTTCTAATATTGTCTTAATTTGAAGGATTCATTCGGATACGCGTACGCGTAGTTTTTTTCTTTTTTTTGAGAAATCCAATGAAAGGGTCAAGGGAACATTGAATTAATGAGCTGGTTTGAAATTTTCCAAGTATGGGTTTCATACTTTCATGTATAAAGTTTCAAGACCCTAAAACCCTAGATTCTCCAAAGGCTACATTTCACATGGTGACTTCGACATTCAGTTCCCATTTAACATGGTCAACATGCTGGGTTCACATGTAGAGTACACTAACCTATATAAATCACTCTTCTAAGACAAAGAGAAACTGTGATTGATTTTGAGATGGGATAAAGAAGGACTAGGATTTGTTTTCTCCTTCCATTGATTTTTAATGTTGCATGCACATATTGGTTTTTAATACTGTATGCATCTATTGATTTCCTCTCATTTACTTGGGTTTTAAAATTAATCCTATCATTTTTGGTACGATCGTTCCTCATGGTGGGGTGTGAGGGAGTGGCCGCCGGAGGCAGTGCGACCATGGGGGGATGTCGAGGCGTCTCTCTCTCTCTCTCTCTCTCTCTCTCTCTCTCTCTCTCTCTCTCTCTCTCTAGCGGGGTCAATCTGTTGGAGGCGAGGTGGGGACGCTAAAGGCGGCTCTCTCTCTTGTGTGCACTGGGGCAGTGCAACTGAGACTGGTTCGTCTGTCCGCCGAAGGTAGGGCAATACCAACAAACATAAGTTTTTCTAGTATTATAGAAGTTAGGGCTAAATGTGCGGGGTCAAACCGGAAAGGATAAGATTAGAAAAAAAGATATGAAGTCCAGCATTATACAACTATCACACCAAACAACACTTATTGTTCAATAATTTAATAAGCCCTAATAGTTTAAGATTCAATCTCAGACAAGGTTTTGCTTGTCGCTACCACATGAGTCCAAGCTTCCATATGGCTTCCACAAGGTGTATAGATACAAGAGACATTAGAAACAAAGAAAGAAAAGAATAAAAAGATCAGATTGAACATGGCAAGTTGAGGAGAGCATTTTTTCTGTGCCCGGTTGATTTGACGCACTTGCTTTCGGCCCAATTGTGATGTGCAACGTCTTCCATTAAAAAGGACATAACTTGTTGCGAAGTGACCGATCGAAGAAATCGATTCTCGAGCGAGAATACCCAATTCACAACCACACAATCTAAAAGAAAAAACAATCACATATGGCACACGAGATTTAAGGTGGTTTATCCAATCTGGGCTACGTCCACCATCGTTTGAGAGCTCTAGACAGTTTCACTATTAAGAGAGAAGTAAGATGTACACTTGACACCTTCTTTATCACCAAGAAAGCACTCTCCTCTGCTTCAAAGCCTCCTTCAATTTTGATCTTCACTTCGTGGAAGTTCGCCAAGAAGATCCCTCTCTCCATGGAAGAACTCTAGCCATCATAAATCTTATCTCAAACCCACTGCAAAGGAACCCTAAACATACATACATACATACATACATACATACATACATACATACATACATATATATATATATATATATATATATATATATATATATATATATAGAGAGAGAGAGAGAGAGAGAGAGAGAGAGGAAACAGAAAATGAGTTACCAGTCTATTTCGGCGAAATGGGCAGCCACCAATTTGAAGCTCTTAGGAGTTTTAGAATGTGTTGACTTGCAAATAATCAGCACATTCTAAAACTCCTAGAGGCATCAAATGTTAAAAGTTTTATCAAAAGTCCATTGTAACCATTAATTTGAAATATAACATTTGATGTCCCTAAAACTTTAGAATGTGCCAAATTTTTGTAGGTTTTCTATCTAAGATAAGATAAACAAGCTCACAAAAAATCAACACACTCTAAGACTCCGAGGGATATCAAATGGGCGGCGGCCTATTTCGTCGAAATAGGCCGCCTATACCTCGTATCCTATATATATATATATATATATATATATATATATATATATATATATGGTCAGGATCCGATGACCTATTCTTTTTTACCCATATTTGACCCATCATCCTAATTGTTGGATTCGGATTTCAGAATGTGCTGATTTTTTGTAGAGGTGCGATCTATGGTATGCTGATCATCGTCACAAAAAATCAACGCATTCTAAAACCTCTAGATGCATTAAATTTGCTTTTCAAATCAACGGTTAAAATTGACGGTTAAAAAAAACTTATAACATTTGATGCCTTAGAGGTTTTTAAATGTACTGATTTTTTGTGAGGATGATCAACATACCACAGATAGCACCTCTACAAAAAATCAGTACATTCTGAAACCTGAATCCAACGATTAAGATGATGGGTCAAAATATAGGTAAAAATTTCATGGGTCATCCGATCCTGACCCCTATATATATATATATATATATATATATATATATATATATATATATATATATATATATATATATATATATATATATATATATATATATATAAGGTTTTTATCGAAATGGCCACCAACTCTCAACTATTGTTGAGAATGGACCCCGTCAAGAAATCTGAACGAAAATGGCCACCAGCACGTGGAAACAGGTCGCACGGTGACACTAAACAGGTAAAAAGACATATTGACCCTTACCACTGTAAAATTTTTTAGTCCTCTTCTCCCCCTTTCAAATCTCCGGGGCTCCTTTTGTTGGTCCCCGCTCTCCAAGGCGATGGCGGAGCCCGGGGAGAGAGTGAAAAAGTGGGTGAGCAGAGAGAAAGAGAGAGTGAAAGAAAGAGTGAGAGAGAAACAAAGAGTGAGAAAGAAACAAAGAGTGAAGGAGAGAGAGAAAGAGACAGAGAGAGAGAGAGTTGAAGAGAGGAGGGTGCAACCCACGTTCCAGCAGCCCCCCTACTCAAGCTCTGGCGACCATCCGACACTGGCCCGCCATCCTCCTCCACCTCCTCTAACGGTGGCAGTCAAGCCCAAGCCCGAGCCGACCTTCCCTAGCTCAGCGGTCCACAACCGAGCCGCCGCCCAACCCCTGCTGCCGCACTGCCGTCGCGACAAACCCGAGCTCCGGTGACGCACGGGTGGAGCAGCGGCGACACCCCCCCCCCCCCCGCGCCCGATCTCCCGACCCCCCCTGCACTTCGGCGCCCGATCTCCCCCGAGCTCGATCTCGACCCCCCCTCCCCGTGCTCCGGTGACGCACGGGAGGAGCAGCGGCGACCCCCCCTCCCTGTGCTCCGACGACGCGCGGAGGGAGCAAGCGGCGACACCCCCTCCTTCGTCCTTTGCTCCGGCGAAATAACATGTTTCGTCTAGTTTTCGTCGCCAAAAAATCAGTCAGTCTAGTTCTGCAGAGACTGGCTTTGGGCTGTGAGACGAAAATCGGACGAAATCCGACGAAATAACTGTTTCGTCTAGTTTTCGTCGCCAAAAAATCACAGTCATTTCTGCCAGAGATTGGCTTTGGGCTGTGAGACGAAAATCGGACGAAATCCGACGAAATAACATGTTTCGTCTAGTTTTCGTCACCAAAAAATCACAGTCATTTCTGCAGAGACTGGCTTTGGGCTGTGAGATGAAAATCGAACGAAATCCGACGAAATAACATGTTTCGTCTAGTTTTCGTCACCAAAAATCACAATCATTTCTGCCAGAGATTGGCTTTGGGCTGTGAGACGAAAATCGGACGAAATCCGACGAAATAACATGTTTCGTCTAGTTTTCGTCGCCAAAAAATCACAGTCATTTCTGCCAGAGACTGGCTTTAGGCTGTGAGACGAAAATCGGACGAAATCCGATGAAATAACATGTTTCGTCTAGTTTTCGTCGCCAAAAAATCACAATCATTTCTGTCAGAGACTGGCTTTGGGCTGTGAGACGAAAATCGGACGAAATCCGACGAAATAACATGTTTCGTCTAGTTTTCGTCGCCCAAAAATCACAATCATTTCTCCCCGAGGCTGGCTTTGGGCTGTGTGACGAAAATCGAACGAAATAACAAATTTCGTCTAGTTTTCGTCGCCGAAAAATCACAGTCAGTAAAAGGGTAGTTTGGTCCCAAAGAGTTTCAATGGTCATTTTGGTAAAGCCAAAAGCAACCTGGCCCATTCTCAACAATAGTTGAGAGTTGGTGGCCATTTCGGTAAAAACCTATATATATATATATATATATATATATATATATATATATATATATATAATATATATATATATATATATATATATAGGGTAGTGATCCAGTGAGATATGAGATATATGAGATAACTTTGAGAAACCTATCTAGAGGTTTTAGAATTTGACGAAAATTGGTGGGCATGCTCTCTATGACAAGTTAATCATCCTCACAAAAAATCATCAAATTCTAAAACCTCTAAGGGCATCAAATGTTAGATAATTTGTCGACCGTCCATTAAAACCAACAATTTGAATTGTGCATTTGATGCCTCTAGAGGATTTAGAATTTGATAATTTTTTGTGAGGATGATCAACTACCCATAGAGGACATGCTTACCAATTTTTATCAATTCTAAAACCTCTAGATAGGTTCCTCAAAGTTATCTCGTAGAAGAGTTATCTCACTGGAACGTTATCCTATATATATATATATATATATATATATATATATATATAATATATATATATATATATATATATATATATATATATATATATATATATATATATATATAATAATATAAATATATGGGAAAAAAGATCCTAGACATGAGGTACAGCATCGTTGCTGCACCTCAGAACACGCGATCTAGTGTAGTTTTAGAATTTTGTGGTTTTTGATGGATGTGTTCTCTAGGGTAAGATGATCATCCTCACAAAAAATCAGTAAATTCTAAAACTTTTAGGGTCATCAAATGTTTGGAACTTTATCGAACGTCCACTGTAATCGTTAATTTTTCATAGCTCATTTGATGACCCTAGAAGTTCTAGAATTTACTAATTTTTGATGAGGATGATCACCTTATCATAAACAACACACCCAACAAATTTTTATCAAATTCTAAAACCTCTAAATAGGTTTCTCACAAGATATCTCATATAAGAGAGATCTCATTGGACCGCTACCCTAACAGCGCATTCGTTTTGTTTACAAGCATGCCACACAACATACACCGAGAGAAAGATTGGGTGGCAATTGCTATCCCCTTTATCTCTCCCTTTCTCTCTAACCCAACCTTAATTACTACTCTCATTCCTACCAAAAAAAATTTAAGAAGCA
This sequence comes from Chamaelirium japonicum, assembly GCA_947650365.1. NCBI lineage: Eukaryota > Viridiplantae > Streptophyta > Magnoliopsida > Liliales > Melanthiaceae > Chamaelirium > Chamaelirium japonicum. The sequence continues at coordinate 120,988,091 of OX393549.1, read as the reverse complement.
TTAATTACGACTCTATTCCTATCAAAAAAATATTTAAGATTCTGAACCATCATAGCCTCCCATTGCAATACGGCTCATTCGTCACAGCCACCCAAAGCAACACGACCCAATCGTGACCTGCCACGTCGTTTAAAACAAATCTCTCAACCGAGTGCACTTTCTATTAGACGACGTAGCAGGCCACAATTGGGCTATAAGCTATAGCAAAATTTCTCTCATAGTAGCTTGTTTCACACATCGAGCGAGAGATCAGTTTTTCAAAAAAGACTCATATCCGTCCATTTCACACACCGAGAGAGGGAGATCAACCGTCACAAAAAAATACTCACGGTCATCCGTTTTGCACACAGAGATTCATCAGTCTTAAACTGGACATTTCACACACACACACACATAGAGAGAGAGAGAGACAGAGAGAGAGAGAGATCGGGGCAACTTATCTCCCCATCGATCTCCTAATTACTCCATCCCGATAAAAAAAATCTCTTAATTACTCCTCCTCTGTCTCTCCCTCTATCCCTCTCTCTCTCTCTCTCTCTCTCTCTCTCTCTCTCTCTCTCTCTCTCTCTCTCTCTCTCTCTCTCGATTACGCCCGCCTGCGATCCCTCTCTCGTTGTCCGCGATCCCAATCAATTGGGAGTCACCTCACGATCTTGATCCAACCAACCCTAATCGACTGCGATCAATGTGTGTGAAATCCCAATTAGGAAATCTATTAAATCGATCCCTAACAATCTACAATCGACGAGCGCACCTGTTGTTGGGTGTTTTTACTCTGAATGCTTTGTGAATCATCAATTTGGACCGTTGATAGAAGAACAGAGAACCGTCTGATTATATTAGGGATGTCAAAACTGAATTCCAATTGTTTTTTTTGCATGCCATTTGGGACGAGTGTAATTCATCGGTCCGACCAACCCTAATCAACTGCAATCAACGTGTGTGAAATCCTAATTAGGAAATCTTTTAAATCAATCCCTAATCGTCTGTGATCGATGAATGCACCTGTTGTTGGGTATTTTTACTCCGGATGCTTGGTGAGTCATTGATTTGGACTATTGATGGAAGAATAAAAAGTCGTCCGATTATATTAGGGAAGCCAAAACTGAATTCCAACTGTTCTTTTTGCATGCCATTTGGGACGAGTGCGATTCATCGGTCCGACTGGGTGTAACAGACGGATGTGTTTGAAACCAAATCTGAATCACAGCCGTTCTTTTAAATGTCATTTGCGCCTAAGTGCGACTCACCGCTTGGGTTGGGTGTAACGGACAATTGTGATTTAGTTTTGGCTTTAGCCTATCCAAGTGCTATTTTTTTTCTGTTGGTTGTTTTGCTCTGGATGCTAAGTGAGGCTATAAGTCTGAATAGAGGATGTGAGAAGTCCGGGCATCGCCCTGGGGGTGTGTTGCCGCCGAAGACAACCGTTGTATTTTCAAAGCTGCCAAAGGCGGCCACGGAATATTATCACCTACCTTAAAATATTATCACCACTAACGAAATATTGTTATCACCCTCGAAATATTATTATCTCCCTCAAAATATTATAGTCGCTCTCGAAACATTTTGTTGCCACCTTTAAAATATTGACACCTATCTCGAAATATTATCCCCGCTTTTAAAATCTTTTGCATGCCGGCAGCCGTGCCGAAGGTGCCTGCTGTGTGCCGATCGGCACGGCCTTCTACTAGTATATATATAGAGGAAACGAAAAATGTGTTGCTTGCCTACTTTCACGAAATAGGAAGCCACCAATTTGAAGCCCTTAGGAGTTTTAAAATATGCTGATTTTTTGTGAGCATAAGCATCTTATCTTAAATAAAACACCCACAAAAAATCAGCACATTCTAAAACTCCTAGGAGCATCAAATGTTAGAAGTTTTATCGAACGTCCATTGTAACCGTTAATCTGAAATATAACATTTGATGCCCCTAAAAAATTTTAGAATGCGCTAAATTTTATGGGTGTCCTATCTAAGGTAAGATGCTATGATCACAAAATATCAGCACATTCTAAGACTCCTAGGGGCATCAAATAGGTGGCTGCCCATTTCATCGAAATAGGTCACCAGCCTATACCCGTTATCCTCTCTCTCTCTCTCTCTCTCTCTCTCTCTCTCTCTCTCTCTCTCTCTCTCTCTCTCTCTCTCTCTCTCTATATATATATATATATATATATATATATATATATATATATATATATATATATATATATATATATATATATATATATATATATATATATATAGGGTTATTTTGACTTTGCCACCCAAATTTTGCCTTGAATTAGACTTTACCCCCCACATTTTCATTAATTAGACTTTACCAGCCAAAACTAATTGTTCCGTCAGCTCACCATCTCACAGAAAGGGTGAGCTGACGGAAAAGAAATAAAGTTTTGGGGGGTGAACTGACGGAGCAGTTAATTTTGGGGGGTAAAATCTAATTAATGAAAATATGGGGGGTAAAGTCTAATTCAAGGCAAAATTTGGGGGGCAAAGTCAAAATAACCCATATATATATATATATATATATATATATATATATATATATATATATATATATATATATATATATATATATATATATATATATATATATATATATATATATATATATATATATATATATATATATATATATATATATATATATATATATATATATACAGAGAGAGAGAGAGAGAGAGAGAGAGAAATGATATAATGCGGCATGCGGTAAGTGCAGCACCTCACCGTAGCCGTCTGATGCACCGCTGCGTGCATACGATGCACGCAGCACGTGCATCAGACGGCTGCGGTGCGATGCCGCACGTACCGCATGCCGCATTATAGCATGGCCCTATATATATATATATATATATATATATATATATATAGAGAGAGAGAGAGAGAGAGAGAGAGAGAGAGAGATATGTGTGTGTGTGTGTGTGCGCGCGCTAGCGCGCGCGTGCACGCGCTCCGAATAGCATGCTGGAAATACCAAATCAATTGCATATCCGTCAACATCTCCGCATGACTGGCAAATCATGCACAGGCCGGATCGATACAATAGAAAAATCGTCGAGAAATATTGTTCAAACGATCGCCTCTGTCTTGCAAATGACTTGTTTGCTACTCCTCTATTCAGTTTCTGATGCGAGTCCTGTGATCCCAGGATCGTGCCAGAAGGCAGCGACAGTGCCGATAGACATATTTTTCTAGCATTATACAACTTAGGGCTAAATGAATGCATCCAACTGGAAGCACTAAGATTAGATAACCAAACAACTCGTATTGTTCAATAATTTAATAAGCCCAAAAAATAAAACATGAAAATCATAGTTTACTAGAACATCATGATAATAGTTTAATTGATATATAGTTTAAGATTCAATCTCAAACAAGGTTTTGATTGTGTGTGATCGAGTTGCAGCTGTTGCGTCGCTACCACATGAGTACAAGCTTCCATGTGGCTTCTACAAGGTGTGTAGATACAAGAAAAGATACCATTCACAAAAAAAAAAGGTATAGATACAAGAAAGATTAGAAACAGAAAAAGAAGAATAAAAAGATGAGATTGAACATGGCAAGTTGAGGAGAGTATTTTTTTATGCCCGATTGATTTTGCTGTACTTTTGCATACGGTGCAATCGTGGTGTGCCAGATCTCCCATTAAAAAGGGCAAAATGTGTTGCGGAAGTGACCCTTTGAAGAAATCAAATTCAGAACAACCAATTCGTCTCAGAATCCAAAAAAAAAAATCATAGACGATACAAAAGATTTAAAGTGGTTCACCCCAATCGGGGCTACGCCCACCGTCATCGAAACACTAGGAAAATATTCATTGTGAAAAAGAGAAGCAAAATATATACCCGACACCTTCTTCACCAAACAAAGTACTTACCTCCTCTAAAAATCCCCCTTCGACTCCAATCTTTATTCAGTGGAAGATCGCCTCTAACTTCCATCTCTCCGTTGAAGAATCCAAGCCGTCAATATATATATATATATATATATATATATATATATATATATATATATATATATATATATATATATATATATATATATATATATATATATATATATATATATATATATATATATATATATATATATATATATATATATATATATATATATATATATATATATATATATATATATATATATATATATATGCTATAATACGGCATGCGGTACGTCCGGCACTGCACCGCAACCGTTTGATGCACGCGCTGCGTGCACCGCTGCGTGATGCACGCAGCGATGCATCAGACGGCTGTGGTGCGATGCCGCACTTACCGTATGCCGCATTATAGCATATCTCTCTCTCTCTCTTTCTATATATATATATATATATATATATATATATATATATATATATATATATATATATATATATATATATATATATATATATATATATATATATATATATGAGTGATATGTTGCGAAACCCGGTTAAGATGTGAAACCCCCTTATTTGTGAAACTAAGCCACAGTCGTCCGATCAGTGCGAACACCTCTTTCTTTTTTTTTTTTTTTTTAATAAAATGATAAAACAACTTAAAGCAAAATTTTATTTTATTATATATATATATATATATATATATATATATATATATATATATATATATATTACTAACAGAAAATTTTGATGAATTATTTAAAGTACTCAAGACTAGAGATTCTACGGCACAAAGCTTATAAATTAATATTAGCTAACTTCTAGTTTACCGAGTCATCGATTGAGGTCCGGTTATTAACCCTCCGGTAGGAAATATCAACCTGACTGTACTCGAGTGCTCGGTGATATCTGGACTTAACACGACTAGAGCTTTGGTTTTCAAGGGTGCGTCAATACAAATAAGTATCAAGAACAGTCAAAAGACCTTAAACACTGATTCAAAACCCCGCTGTCTGTCCAGGTTTACGAGAGGTGTGGATGTTCACTTTAATACCACAAGAGCTTTATATGTGATATTCCATGCTTACTCGTGTTTTTACAGCGACGGCTTTCACACTATCTCTTTTTCTTTTTCTTTCTTTTTTTCTTTTTTTTTTCTCAGGTCTCCTTTTTTAAGGATCTCATTATGTATCCCTTCCTAATTTACACCATGGTAGCTGCACTCTGTGCCCATGACACGCTGCCAACGCTCTCATAAGTCAGGTAGCCATCCCCATGTTGCTTCTACATTAGATTCACTATGTGTATATAGGATCATTCTCATAACCCTATACACCATGCTTCACCAATATAGTTACATGTAAGTTATGACTTTTACATAACTCGACTCTAGACCTTGTTGTGGGTGCAAATTTTGGCAGAAGTTTACCAACTACCACTGGACCCACCAGCCCTGCCTGGTGGGCCCACGAAGACTACCACTGGACCCACCAGCCCTGCCTGGTGGGCCCACGAAGACTACCATGGGACCCACCAGCCCTACCTGGTGGGCCCACGAAGACCACCGCAGGACCCACCAGCCCTGCCTGGTGGGCCCACGAAGACTACCACTGGACCCACCAGCCCTGCCTGGTGGGCCCACGAAGACTACCACTGGACCCACCAGCTCTGCCTGGTGGGCCCACGAAGACTACCATGGGACCCACCAGCCCTGCCTGGTGGGCCCACGGAGACTACCATGGGACCCACCAGCCCTGCCTGGTGGGCCCGCGAGGACCACCGCGGGACCCACCGGCCCTGCCCGGAAGGCCCACGAGCCTGTGGAATCCCCCAGAAGACGGTAGCGGGGCCCGCTAGCTTTACCTGGAGAATCCCCAGATACGACGGCAGAAACCGCCATTTAACCCAGAATTCCCACCAGAGAATCCTATAAATAGCAGAGCCTTCGAATGTAAAAGGATCCGAAAATTCTGATTTCCACTCTGAGATCTGACTTTCAGAACCAGAGCTCTGGGATTTTCAACTTCTGATCTACCATCTCTCTTTGATCTTCTTTTCTCCTTAGAAGAGATCAGAGGGTTTTCAGTGACACTCGGCCTGTCGAGGTCACTTCAACTGAAGTGTTAGTGAATTCGGGTTGCTCCCTATAGCACGGAGACGTAGGCTTCGGCTGAACTCCGAGATCACATCTCGTGTCACAATCTCTCTGATTGCATATCACTTTCAATTGACATATCAAAAGGCTTCAACTTCAATCAACAGATCGGCCAACGATCTTCGACGTCAACTTCAACTCCAATTGACTGGTGCTGCGAGAGTCTTCGGGTCGGCACGAAGATTTTCCCCCATAGTTTGGCGCCGTCTGTGGGATCCGATCAAAAATTCCAACTCTCCGCTACTACTTGATCGGTTGAACCTACAACTGATCTTGATAGTCAAACTTCCTCGCTCTCTCGGTTGATCAGACAACTGAACGGCACTCTCGTTGCACCTTTCGCTCTCTGAATGGCGAGGACGAAACATCAAGGTCAACCAGAAGGAAGTAATACTCAATAACAAGCTCGTCCTGAGACTCGATCAATGAGTCAAAGGCTCAATTTCGGACAGCCCCTTGCTGTCCCAGAAATGGGGGTTCATTCAGGGAGCGGAAGATCCGTCGATCGACCGATCATCCACCCTGCACGACAGTCAATTGGGCAAACAGCCCCCACTCCCGCTGAAGATCCTCCATCGACTTACCAGATATCTGCAATCGACTTCCAATTGCTCCAATTGGCAAAGCAAAACGCCACCCTCACCGCTGAGAGGGATGCTCTGAAGAAGGTAGCCTCCGAAGCTGGAATTGCTATTCCGATCCCCTCCACAAGTGAGAGGGTTGATCTTCCTCGATATTCAATTCACTCCGAACAACGGGGGTCGATAGGCACTGCTGCCCTCGAAAGAATTCGTCGCGATCCTACTCCCTCTGCTGCTCCCTGGAAGCAGAGTGTCTGGGATCGTCTTGACGACGAGTCCTCCCAATCCTCTTCTGGTCGCAACTGCGACAAGAGGACACCTTCAAAAATCAACATGCCAAGGAAGCACCAAATGAAAGGCGCCCCTTCAAAGAGTAGAGTCTCTCCTTCCATTCCACTTCAACATGGACTTGGATCGGACCTTCGACATCGACTCCAACAGGCGAACACTTCGATGCCAGAGCAAGACCTTGCGATCTTGCCTCTTGACCAACCCTTAGGTCGAGGACATGGTCATAGGGATGGGTATTCCTCCACCGGACCTCTCCATCGAAGTCTCTTCGAGACAGCATTTCCAAGGGGATGGAGAACCCCTATCCTCCCCAAATTCAACTGCATCCGAGGAGATCCTGCTCTCCACATCCTCGTATTCAAACAAGCTCTTACGCCTCACGAAGAAGAAAACAATGTGCTCTGTCGCACCTTCGCGGGAAGCCTCGATGAGCCGTCGCTCGACTGGTATCATAATCTACGAGCTGGGTCCATCACCCAGTTCGATGTTTTAGCTAAACTCTTTGTGCAGCATTACCAGCTCAACCTGAAGCCCGAGAAGAAGCTCGACTCTCTATATAGACTAAGGATGGGTGCTGACGAGACTCTCCGAAGTTTCACCAGGAGGTTTCGCAATGAACATGCCGCCCTCTCTGGAAGACATCTGGATGATGAAGCCATCATGTTGGCTTTCCAGAACGCTCTCCGCTTCGATCTACACATCTACAACGACTTCATCCGCAATCCCCCTCCTTCTCTGGGAGCTATGTTTGATCGAATCCAGAGGGAGATTGAGGTAGAAGACGATCAAGTCGCTCGGAAAGGGCGAGAAACTAAGAGAAGGCCTGCTGAAAGAGAAGCTCCTAAGTATGCTGCAAAGGCTCACAACGCTGAAGCAGCAGCCCCTCCGGCCAACAAAAGATCAAAGAATGATGGGCGTCGATCTCCGACGAAGACCACTTTCACTGAGTGGAATTTACCAATCGAACAAATACTCGACCGTATTCAACACGACGAGTATCTTCGGAGGCCCAATCCTCTTCAGCCAAATTCCAAATTCACAGCAGACAAAACAGTCTACTGCGAATTCCATCGAAGTCACGGCCACTCTACTGACCGATGCTATCGGTTGAAGTTCCATCTTGAAGACTTACTACGAGAGGGCCACCTTCAAGAATTCGTCAACAACGGGCACGATCAACGTCGAACCTCTGCCAAGGGGAAAGAAGTGTGTTGGATACATCAAATCTCTTCTAACCGGCAACCAATTTCTGTGAAGGCCAATGTCTTTGGCATTCATGAAACCTTGCACAATCAAGCTTTGACCGGGAAGGAAGTGGATCGGCAGGTTCGACGCATCTTCCATGTTCGATCTACTACAAATAAAGAAGATACCTGGATCGAGAAGCCCATCGAAGGTCTTGCTTGGCCATCCATAGTCTTCAACGACATCGATCTTCAAGGAGTTCATACTCCACATCGAGACCCCCTGGTCTTGAAACTCATCATCGACGGAAGCACCGTCAATCGAATCCTCATCGACACCGGAAGCTCTATCGACATTATGTTCTCAGACTGTTTCAAACGCCTGGGACATAAGTATCAAAGCCTCGACGTCGTCCCGACTGTGATCACCGGCTTCAACGGTGAACAAAGCATCACAGTGGGCGAATCCAGATTTACCATCGACCTCAGCCGAGAGACTCGAGTCTCGGTAAGGTTTGCAATTGTCGAAGGAGTCTCCAGTTACAACGCCATCCTCGGGCGACCATTCCTCCATCAGATCAATGCCATCTCCTCCTCTTATCATCAACTACTCAAGTTTGCAACTGGAGAAGGCATCGTCTGCATTCGAGGCGATCAGCAAGCGGGAAGGTCTTGTGAAGCTACTGCAGCAAAGACAGATCGAAAGATCAACATTGCTCCTCCAAAGCGGCCGCGAGATGAAGCTGGTCCCTCTTCTAAATAGCAATCAAAGGAGATTCCGCTGACCGAACCTCCACCAATCGAATGGGAAATATCACCTTCAATTGAAGAAATCATCCCTATCGACATTGGCAGTGGAGATCTCCCTCGACAAACATTTATTGGTACCGGTCTTAGCGACGCAGAAGCGCAAGACATGGTATCCTTCCTCCAGTCCAATATCGACGTCTTCGCCTGGTGTTTCGAAGACATGCCTTGTATCAATCCAGATGACGCTTGCCATCGACTTGCGATCAAAGAAGAGGTGAAACCTGTCAAGCAAAAGCCACGCACCATCCGGCCAGAGCTGCAAGTTGCTGTTCAAGAAGAAATCACTAAGCTACTTGCAGCAGGCTTTATCCGTGAAGTAGAGTATCCTACCTGGATCTCTAACATAGTTGCTGTTCCAAAGAAGAATGGGAAAGTCAGAGTCTGCATCGACTTCACCAACCTCAACAAGGCTTGCCCCAAAGACCCATTCCCCATGCCAAGGATCGATAGACTCGTCGATGCCACTGCTGGCCACGAGTTATTGTCTTTCATGGATGGGTATTCTGGATACAATCAAATTCCACTTCATCCAGACGATCAAGAGAAGACTTGCTTCGTGACTAACCGAGGTCTCTACTGCTACAATGTAATGCCATTCGGCCTCAAAAATGCTGGTTCCACCTATCAACGGTTAGTCACAAAAATGTTCGAAGATCAGATCGGCCGCAACGTCGAAGTCTATGTCGATGATCTCCTCACCAAGAGTTCCATTCGGAGCAAGCATCTTTCTGATCTAGCAGAAACCTTTCAAGTTCTTCGAAAGTATCGTATGAAGCTCAATCCAGCCAAGTGCGCTTTCGGAGTTCAATCTGGCAAATTCCTGGGTCATCTTGTGACCAAGAGGGGTATTGAAGCCAATCCTGATCAAATTCGAGCTATCCTCGACATGCCATCACCTACCAATCGAAAGGAAGTGCAGTGCCTCACTGGAAGACTTGCTGCCCTCAATCGGTTCATCTCAAAGTCTTCTGACAAATGTAAACCTCTCTTCGACAAACTACGAAAGGCGGATACTTCAGGGTGGAGTCCAATTTGTGAAGAGGCATTTCAAAGCATCAAGAAATATCTGGTGCAAGCTCCTATCTTGACGGCTCCACTTCCACAAGAAGACTTATGGCTCTATCTCGCCGTAACCAATCAAGCAATCAGTGCAGTCTTAGTCAGTAGAAGAGAAGGCTTCGAGCATCCAGTCTATTATATCAGTCACACTCTTCTCCCGGCTGAAACTCGCTATTCAAAAACTGAGAAAGTCATCCTAGCCTTACTCACTGCATCGCGTCGTCTTCAACCATACTTCGTCTCTCACCAGATCACTGTTATTTCAGAACATTCGCTCAAAGATATCATTGACAAAGCTGGTCGAGCTGGTCGAATGACCAAATGGGTGATCGAAATGAGTTCCCTGGGAATTCAGTTCGAATCTCGCACTTCTATCAAAGGTCAAGCTATTGCTGATTTTCTAGCTGATTTTCCAGTTGAAGACCCCATCACTTGGGAAGAAGATGTCGATATGCGCTTGGAGGATGAGGACAATACTCCGATCAACCTTGCAACAAAAATTGATCCAAATCTCGAAGCTACAGCTGCAACTCCTCCATGGAAACTTTATACTGATGGAGCTTCAAGTTCGATCGGTTCGGGAACTGGGATAGTCTTGGTATCCCCCGAACTTGATCATCTTCAGAAAGCCACTCTCCTCGGATTCACTGCCACCAACAACGAAGCCGAATACGAAGCACTCATTTCTGGACTCGAGATGGCGAAATCCCTGGGGGTAGATCGAATCATTGTCTACAGTGACTCCCAATTGATCATAAGGCAAATCAATGGAGAGTACACAGCTCGCGAAGAAAGAATGCAACTCTACTTGGCCTTAGTACGACATCTTCAACAACGTTTTATTGCCGCTGAATTCATTCAAATCCCCAGAGCTGAGAACCGAGAAGCAGATGCCTTAGCCAATGCTGCCTCAGTTCTTGGAGACTCACTCGGAGGAAGGCAAATACAAATCGATTATCAAGAAGTGTCCAAGACCACCCCCGATCAACAGATCCTTACTACTACAAAAGAATCTGGGGGTGGAGATCAGCTTGAAGACTGGAGATGATCAATTTTCGATTTCTTTAAGCATGGCAAAATGCCGGAAGATCCAAATCAAGCCCGAAGACTTCAAAGGAAGCTCCCATGCTACATTCTGCAAGGTGAAGATTTATATTTCAAATCTCACAACGGGATGTTGCTCAAATGCCTTGGTCCCGAGCAAGCACTCGCAATCCTAATTGATATCCACTCTGGAACTTGTGGAAATCATTCGGGAGGAAGATCTCTTGAAGCCAAGACGAAACTACAAGGGTACTACTGGCCAACAATGGCAAAGGATGCTCAACAAGTTGTTCAAAAATGTGAGCCATGCCAAAGACACGCTCGAGCTATTCATCTCCCTGCAGATGAGCTTCATCAACTATCAAGTCCCTGGCCGTTCCATCAATGGGGGTTAGATTTCTTGGGTCCTTTCCCTCCAACTCCAAGCAAGAAGAAGTATCTACTGCTGGCCACGGATTATTTCACCAAATGGGTTGAAGCTGTGCCCCTCTTCCGAGAGACTGACGACGAAGTGATCAAATTCATTCGGCGCAACATCTTCTCAAGGTTTGGTACACCTCAAATTCTTGTTGCTGACAATGGAGCTCAGTTTGACTCCGACAAGTTTCGAGAGTTCTGTCTCAACAATGGCATCAAGCTATTCTATTCAACTCCAAGATATCCTCAATGCAATGGCCAAGCTGAAGCCTCAAATAGAGCCATACTTGGTATACTCAAGAAGAAACTCAACGACAAGAAAGGATTGTGGGAGCAAGTCCTACCTGAAGTTCTTTGGGGGTATCGCACAACTCCGAGAAGATCAACAGGGTTCTCACCCTTTCGTCTAACATATGGATCGGAAGCAGTACTCCCAACAGAAAATATATCAAGTACTTTGAAGACCAAAGCAGTTGAAGAAGGAATCAATGAAGAACTTCGAATCAATGATCTAGACTTCTCCGAAGAATTACGAGATCAAGCATCACTTCGTGTGGCCAAGTACCAACAGAAGATCAAAAGAGCCTATGACAAGAAAATCTACAAGAGACAGTTCCCAGTGGGCAGCCTAGTTCTCAGAGCAGTTTTTTACAACACCAAAGAGCACAGTAGTGGGAAGCTTGCTCCCAACTGGGAAGGTCCATATATCGTTGAATCAGTAGGAGGCAAAGGTTCTTACAGACTGGTCACACCAGAAGGAGATAGATTGCCTCGAGCTTGGAATTCCAGACACCTCAAGATGTTCTACCCATGATGTAAATTCTGTGATGAATAAAATTCTCTTTCAGATGTTCAAATGTGCAGTGTTCAGCTTTTCAATTCAAGTTCTAAAGCAGCTTCAAATTCAAGTTACCAGGTCTTTTAACAAGTTTGGGTGTTAGAGTTGTAACTCAACCCCTTACTAGCAAATGTTAAAAACTGACCATATTCAAGTTACCAAGTCTTTTAACAAGTTTGGGTGTTAGAGTTGCGACTCAACCCCTTACTAGCAAATGTTAAACTGACCTTCAAGTTTCAATGTTCAAATTCAATCAATTTCGATATCGTCTAACAAGTTTGGGTGCTTGAGTTGCGACTCAACTCCTCACATTCAAGTGTTACACGAATTCAAGTTTCAATTTTCAAGTTGCAATAAGTTTGGGTACTTGAGTTGCGACTCAACCCCTTACATACAAGTGTTGCATAGATTCAAATTCAAACTTCAAGGTAAACAAGTTTGGGTAATCAAGTTGCGACTCGATCCCTTACATTCAAAACATTGTATCTATGCTAATGCTATCCAGAACATAAGATTCAAAGACATTCAACTCAAGAGACATCCAATTTTTAAACACCAAAGAGATTTCTATTATTATCAAAAATATGACAAGTACAGGAGCGAGCTATTACATATCAAGAGTTTACAAGCACAACAACTGAAAGGAAGAAAAAGTCTCAAGGCTTGGCCACACTCTGCGCACGCGACTTTTCCCCCTCAGATCCAGCACGAGCTTTGCTCGCCGCTGATGCCTTGGAGGATTGGACACTTGCAACATGGGCCCTGAGTGCTTCTGCCGCCTTTTCAGCTGTTTCCCTGTAGCTCTGGCACTCACTCCGCATATGCTCCAGCTCCTTCTTATGAGTCTCTGCTGAAGCAGCAAGTTGAGCCTCCAGCTCCTTTATTCGAGCAACACGATCGAAGCCCAAGTTCTCGATCCTGAAGAATCTTTTCTTCAGATCTTCAAGCTCGTGACCCCGGAACTCATATCCATTCTGCCAGCCCTTGCTCTCCAACTTTTCCTTGCGAAGGGCCTCGGTCTTGGCCTTCAATGCCTCCTTTTTTGAGGATAGAGCCTCCTTCAGCTTATCCCTCTCCTCGCTTACGACCTCCAATGCGGCAGATAAGCGGGAGACTTCAGCTGAAGCTTCTTTGGCCCCCGCCTTCATGGAGAGCTTGGTCGCGACATTCAAAACTGCTGAATTCTGCAAAAAGAACAAAAGAGTTAGAATTATTCTGAAGATGCAATTCAGATGATCATTCGAGCAAGATGCACCTACCACCAGTTCGAGCCTGTCGAAAGCTTCATCCAGAGTAGCCCCTGGAAGATTGCAGAGTTTCCGGATCACGGATGTGGGGTGGTTGATGTCAACATCACCCAAACTCTTCATCTTCGGGGTCGAGCCAGCAGGCGCACCTGCAATCAACACGAAGGACAAAGTGTTAGATTATTCCCAATCTTCAAAGGCAATACAATCAAGGCAAGTTAGTAAAATTACCTGAGGCTTCAACCCTTGGCTCCTTACCCTTTCGGCGATCGGAACCACCCTGAGGGGTCGTTTTCTCCTGAGTAGGAGCCGGCGTTGGCTGAGGTTGAGTATCTCCATCGCCCACGCGACTTTCCCTCTCCAAATGGATAGGAGAGGGAGCATCCCGGGGAGGTGAAACTCTTTCCTCCTGGGGCCCGCCTGGCTGGACGAGTCCCGCCACCATAGCAGCCACCTCCTCAGCCAGAGACCGAGAGGGGGGTGGGGGTTGTTCAACTTCGATACCCCCGCTCGTGGTTGCTCCTTCGAGGCGGGGTACTTCAGGTGGAATTTGATCGAGGGGTGTGGGGTTGCTTCCAACCCCACCACTCCTCGACAACTTAATTTTGAAGCGCAGCGGCTTTTTCAATTCATCAAACTTGTAGGTGGGAACCGCCTTTGGGCCATCACCTTCTATGTCGAGAATTTCCTCCATTTGACGGGCTCTAACCTCGTCAATAGGAATAGGAATCGAGTCTTCCCCTGTTGCACCACCAGTGGGGGTGGGAGGAATTTCTTCCTCACCACCCCCATTCTCACCATCTCCACCAGAGGGGGTGGAAGACAGATCATCCTCACCGCCCCCTTCCTCGTCCTCGTCATTACCACTATTGTCATGGCTGACATTCTCGGTCTCTTCGTCTTCCTCGACGCTCTCCTTCTTTTCTTTTTCTTCTTCTTCATTCTTCTCCCCTTGGTCTTCATTTTCCTTTTGCTTGAGGGTTTTTCGTTTCTTCTTCACTGGGCCTCTTTGGATCACCAGTTTCTCTTCCACAGTGGGCAAGCGGCGCCTTGCAGTGTAGAGTTTCTTCTCAGCCCGAACCTTTCGAATGATCTTGCCCGAATGAGGGTCTTCTTCGTAGTCAGAGTATAGGACTTCATTGTCCTCGTATCTATCCTTTGATCGGTGGAGGAGATTGGCCTTGCCATATCTCACGGGGCAGTTGGAAAACTGCTTCCACGACCTGGTTCCACAGGTCAACTCCAGAAATAAATTATCGATTGCTCCAGCCCTCTCGGAGGTCCAGGCATAGATGCCTTTCTCGCAGTACATCTTCACTGCGTCGTGCACTTCACCTCGAGGGGTATCCGGCACTGAGATAGGTGTCCATGCGCCGGTAACAGAAATTGGCCAATCAGTATACAATTTGTCCGAAGGGACTGTATCGGTGAGTGGGCACAGCGGAGATACTCCAGTCAAATTGTAGAACGGGCTATCCCTTCTGTATGCCCATCGATAGTGGAAGAAAAAGTAGCCAAGCTCGATCCGAGCGTCTTCACCTTCTGGAATGCTAGAGTAGCACGCCTTCAAGTCTTCCTGGAAATCCGATTCCACGCGGCAGAATGCGTAGATGATTCGCCAGGCATTCCCAGTGACCTGCCCCGGGCAAAGGCCAGAAGTGTTCAGTAATCTTGCCGCAAAGGGTGGCAACGGTAGACGCAGACCGCAGTTGAGTTGGCCGACGGTCACAATGGTTCCCATGACCTGCTCACTACTAGCAAAGTTGGTGAAGACAGTCTTCTTGTCAATGCCGAATGCGGCCTGAACGCTGGGGAGCGAAGGTTGTACCCTCCCTTCGGTGAAGAAAGAGAGCAATGTCTGCCACTTCCTCCTCTTTGAATCGGTGAACTCGCCACCAGTATTGTACACGTACTCAGTCTCCTCTGACAAAGACATGAGCGGGCCCAGAACAAACTTTACTTTAGGAATATGCTCTGGCCTCGATGGCGCTGAAGCAAACCCTACTCCTTGGTGTCTTTTGCCCAGCTGCCCAAGTTCGGCAAGCACAGCCTTGCCCTTGCCACGGCCACCCTTCGGAGAGGATGGAACCTCAACAATCTCCTTCCCTTTTCTCTTCGAAGGGACCCCGCCAGACTTCTTCGAGCTTCCAGAAGATGCCATCTGATCGATCGAGCAAAAGCAGAAATCGGGAGCAAAGAGTCTGGACTTCGAAAAATTTTGGGAGCGTGAGGCAAAAATGACAGCCAGTGAAACTTTTATACCCAGGGTAAAACAGGTACGCAAATCGAGAAAACACGTGTCTTCACCATATCAAACCGCGTGTTTTTGTAGGAACACGTGGCATCCATCCGTAGCTTGCGCAAAATCAGGCGAAACGTCGGACCAGACGAAACGTCGAGCCACCGGTCCACGTGAACCAAACGGTCCAAGCACGCCACCGGTCTGAGTAAACCGGACCGCCGGTCAAAAAGGCTCATTCAAACCAACCAAAGATTCAAAACAGGAAGGATCAAGCCCCATCAATGTTCAAAACTCTGCCAGAAGATCAGAACAGAACAGCTGTAAAACCCACTCTGAGGGCAGGTTCAAAACTTTCATTCGATCGGTCAAATTTCTACTGGATCTGGCAAAAAACCAAGGTTTTTTGCCGATCACTCGAACCTTGACCGGATAATTTTTTACCGATCGGACAAATTTATCCGATCGGCAAAAATCATTCGATCGGTCAAATTTCTACTGGATCTGGCAAAAAACCAAGATTTTTTGCCGATCACTCGAACCTTGACCGGATAATTTTTTACCGATCGGACAAACTTGTTCGATCGGCAAAAATCATTCGATCGGTCAAATTTCTACTGGATCTGGCAAAAAACCAAGGTTTTTTGCCGATCACTCGAACCTTGACCGGATAATTTTTTACCGATCGGACAAACTTGTCCGATCGGCAAAAATCATTCGATCGGTCAAATTTCTACTGGATCTGGCAAAAAACCAAGGTTTTTTGCCGATCACTCGAACCTTGACCGGATAATTTTTTACCGATCGGACAAACTTGTCCGATCAGCAAAAATCATTCGATCGGTCAAATTTCTACTGGATCTGGCAAAAAACCAAGGTTTTTTGCCGATCACTCGAACCTTGACCGGATAATTTTTTACCGATCGGACAAATTTATCCGATCGGCAAAAATCATTCGATCGGTCAAATTTCTACTGGATCTGGCAAAAAACCAAGGTTTTTTGCCGATCACTCGAACCTTGACCGGATAATTTTTTACCGATCGGACAAACTTGTCCGATCGGCAAAAATCATTCGATCGGTCAAATTTCTACTGGATCTGGCAAAAAACCAAGGTTTTTTGCCGATCACTCGAACCTTGACCGGATAATTTTTTACCGATCAGACAAACTTGTCCGATCGGCAAAAATCATTCGATCGGTCAAATTTCTACTGGATCTGGCAAAAAAACCAAGGTTTTTTGCCGATCACTCGAACCTTGACCGGATAATTTTTTACCGATCGGACAAACTTGTCCGATCGGCAAAAATCATTCGATCGGTCAAATTTCTACTGGATCTGGCAAAAAACCAAGGTTTTTTGCCGATCACTCGAACCTTGACCGGATAATTTTTTACCGATCGGACAAACTTGTCCGATCGGCAAAAATCATTCGATCGGTCAAATTTCTACTGGATCTGGCAAAAAACCAAGGTTTTTTGCCGATCACTCGAACCTTGACCGGATAATTTTTTACCGATCGGACAAACTTGTCCGATCGGCAAAAATCATTCGATCGGTCAAATTTCTACTGGATCTGGCAAAAAACCAAGGTTTTTTGCCGATCACTCGAACCTTGACCGGATAATTTTTTACCGATCGGACAAACTTGTCCGATCGGCAAAAATCATTCGATCGGTCAAATTTCTACTGGATCTGGCAAAAAACCAAGGTTTTTTGCCGATCACTCGAACCTTGATCGGATAATTTTTACCGATCGGACAAACTTGTCCGATCGGCAAAAATCATTCGATCGGTCAAATTTCCTACTGGATCGGTCAAAAAACCATGTTTTTTGACCGATCACCCTATTCTTGACCGGTTGAATTTTGACCGATCGGTCAAAATTTGACCGATCGGTCAAAAATTAACCGATCGGTCAAATTTCAACCGATCGGTCAAATTTCCTACTGGATCGGTCAAAAAATCATGTTTTTTGACCGATCACCTGATTCTTGACCGGTTGAATTTTGACCGATCGGTCAAAATCTGACTGATCGGTCAACATTGACCGATCGGTCAAATTTGACCGATCAATCAAAATTAACCGGTCAGTCCCTTTTTTGTGCTAACACTCGACAAAGTTTCTTCTTGCCTTTTGCGACAGGGGGTTGCTATTTTTTGCACCAAATCCAAGCCAGCCAGAACGAACTCTAGCTAACTTGGAGGGGGTAACTGTGGGTGCAAATTTTGGCAGAAGTTTACCAACTACCACTGGACCCACCAGCCCTGCCTGGTGGGCCCACGAAGACTACCACTGGACCCACCAGCCCTGCCTGGTGGGCCCACGAAGACTACCATGGGACCCACCAGCCCTGCCTGGTGGGCCCACGAAGACCACCGCGGGACCCACCAGCCCTGCCTGGTGGGTCCACGAAGACTACCACTGGACCCACCAGCCCTGCCTGGTGGGCCCACGAAGACTACCACTGGACCCACCAGCCCTGCCTGGTGGGCCCACGAAGACTACCATGGGACCCACCAGCCCTGCCTGGTGGGCCCACGGAGACTACCATGGGACCCACCAGCCCTGCCTGGTGGGCCCGCGAGGACCACCGCGGGACCCACCGGCCCTGCCCGGAAGGCCCACGAGCATGTGGAATCCCCCAGAAGACGGTAGCGGGGCCCGCTAGCTTTACCTGGAGAATCCCCAGATACGACGGCAGAAACCGCCATTTAACCCAGAATTCCCACCAGAGAATCCTATAAATAGCAGAGCCTTCGAATGTAAAAGGATCCGAAAATTCTGATTTCCACTCTGAGATCTGACTTTCAGAACCAGAGCTCTGGGATTTTCAACTTCTGATCTACCATCTCTCTTTGATCTTCTTTTCTCCTTAGAAGAGATCAGAGGGTTTTCAGTGACACTCGGCCTGTCGAGGTCACTTCAACTGAAGTGTTAGTGAATTCGGGTTGCTCCCTATAGCACGGAGACGTAGGCTTCGGCTGAACTCCGAGATCACATCTCGTGTCACAATCTCTCTGATTGCATATCACTTTCAATTGACATATCAAAAGGCTTCAACTTCAATCAACAGATCGGCCAACGATCTTCGACGTCAACTTCAACTCCAATTGACTGGTGCTGCGAGAGTCTTCGGGTCGGCACGAAGATTTTCCCCCACACTTGTAATAGGTAGCCCTTTTCGTTGTACCTGGTCTAATCCACTAGTTGTCTTCTTTTTCTTTCTTTTTTTTTATACCTCCCTATCTCTCCATATGGCAAACTAAGTGAACAAGACAGTCGTGGTTCATCAGGCCTCTAAGTATTATCAGATCAACAACAACCTATCGAATCTAGACTCCAAAAGTGCAAGCCAGATGTGTAGTGAAGTTTTCAAAGTACAATTAACCTGATACTCCAAAAGAATGAATTAATAAAGGGAACTCAACGTCCACACCTTTCGACTAGAACTTAGGCCTTTTATAATCTATGTCACTAAGTGCCATATAGTCCTAGTAAGAATACATAAAAATTAGACTCCAAAACTTTCAGAGCAAAAATTTTTTTTTTTTTATAGGCAAGAAATCTTTTTTTTTTTTGAAAAATAAATAAAAGTAATAACTAATATTTGGAAAATTGTGAAAATACACAAAATTAGAATTCGTTAGGATTCTCACTCCCCAACCTAAATATGACATTGCCCTCAATGTTTAAAAAATGATGCACATAATGATATTTCATGGAGGTTCAAATATTGAAACATGAAGGATATATCATTCGCAAGAAAAACATAGAGAAGGGTTTGAGATTTACCTGAAAAGATGATTACACATATTTCCACTGCTTTCCAAGGACATTACTAGAAAGAAAATAGAATATAGGAAAAACAAAACTAATATACAAGCAAAAGATCTCTAGCAGATATAGAGATTAATCCTGATAAACATGATCTTTTGGAATTTTCAAAAAAAATAAAGAGTAGCCATGCATAAAGAAGACATATCCTGAGATATATTGTGGATGTTTATATTCTCTCACCGTATCCTTTCTATTAGGGGCAATCTTACATTGTTGTTCATGAGTTGAATTTGTATTCTTTTCAAACTGGAGAATATAAATTTTATTTATATTCCACCCTATATCTTCTCTATGTTCATCCATTAATTTAGTTTCAAGATCCATATTCAATTCATAGGAAATCATCATAGAACATCTTTCTTGGCCCAAATATATATCCTCTAACTCAGTTGGTTGAATTTGCAGGTTAGGTTTTGATTCTTCAATATCAGATAGGAGAGTGATCATGCCATTATTGAGTTTAGACATAGAAAATCTGGTATTTTCAATAATAATATCATCATCAATATTACATGGGAGAAAATTAACTTCTGCAAAATTCATATCCTCATTTATGTTATCAATATTACTTAGAAGAGCAGTGTTTTCCTCAGAGATCTTATCCTCATTAATGTCATCAATTAGAATGTTATTGTTTTCTTCAAAATTTACGTCATTATCAATATCATCGATCTTGGTTGGACAAGCATCCAAAGGATTTAGAAAATCAAATTCATAAAGCGTGTCTTCTATGGGGATGACAATTGTACTCTCCCTATTGCCTTTATCCTCATCATTCATGGGGTTAAATTGAGGTGGAGAGATCAAAATCTCTTCCTCTTCATTGTCAAGATAAGATTGATCAATTCTGTTAATTGGTGTTTGGAGATCTTGAATAATTTGTATGAAATTTTTTAAAAATGATTGTAATGTATCTTCAAGGGATTCCTTATATGGTGGAACATAAGTATCATGCATAGAATGCTCACGATAATATTGTATAGTATGTTGATTAGTTTGCAAGCGTTCATTACATGTATCATTAATAGTCTCCATATGTAAACTCACATAAGGGGCATAAGCAGAAGGCACGTGATAATTATTCGCATTGAATTTATTCACCCACTAGAACCATACATGTCTAAATAAGTTAAGCTATTTTGCAAATAATCACGTAAAGTCCTAGTCATGATTTCAATTGAATTAGGATTTAAGCATTCAGAATAAACAATTAGAAATGAACATGTGGCCTAGTATAATCACAAAACAATGTATGCACCACCTAAAGCCTTCTATACGAACGCTTTCGTTTGAAGGGGACTACAGACTAGACACACATACGCCTACACTGAGACGTATGTGCCGAGCTTTCCCACGAGAGCGTAAGTTGATGTGAGATAGCAAATACAGAGAATTTAAAGAACGAGTGTACCCGGGAGAAGCAGTTCTTGATTTAGACAAGTGCGTAGTACTCCTCCTTCGCAATCAACGGTCTACTGTGCTTCCAATATTCAGATCTTTTTTTTTTACCTAAAAAGAAAGAAAAAAAGTACTTAGCATATTGAATGCACAGAAAAAGCAAAGACTAAGAAGAAAAACGTAGATGCGAAGTTCCTTTTTGTCTGTTGCAATCTCCGGCAACGGCGCCAAAAACTTGCTACAACTTTGAGTAGTCCTAATTAAGGGACTAAAAAGTGCAATTTAACCTCAAGTATAGGGTGTGTAGCGAAGTAATAATCTCGGTGAGTCCGAGGTCGATTCCACAGGGACTGAAGGACTAATGGGAACTAGTGTGATGAAAGTGCGTAAACGTGAGTGCGAATCAGGGTTTTCCACTGAGAGTGGAGCACGAGAGAATGAAACTACGTTACTAAATTAAATAGAACTGAATATTGCAATTAATTAAAGAAGGTTACGATGGAGATGAAGCTAAGGCATCCGGGTTCAACCTAGTAGTATTTCATGTATTCTTTTGATCAATAATTCGTATGAGGAAAACATCAAAGTTAAGTTCGGATGCATGCTACAGAGGTCTTTAAGCATTACACATGCCCGGAGTCGATGTGCAATCAAAAAGACTTATACACATACATCGATTTCTAATGATAAGCATCCAATATACTAAAATAGATTGAAAATCATATGACGAGGGACTCGTTACGCTAGTGCGATCTTACCACAGGGATTCATAAGCATTCTGTATGCCTGGAGTCAATACGGAGTCAAACGAATGTGCAAGTAAAATAACATACATCATCAGACAGTGTCATCCATATAAGATTCAATCATACGAAAATTAAGTCTTATCATTGATCAAATGAAAAATGTAGCATACTACTAGGCATCCCCCATAGCCTTAGCTAGGGGTTTAGCCGCACATGTTCATATACTGTTGCCCCCTCCCTATCATCACCGGTTTTGAGGGGGCACGAGAATCGTAACAGAACCCAACATAATTGTGTAACAAAGTGTAGCGTATGTCTGGTAGCAAGTGCAATTCCCATTGTGCCTTTTTAATAGATGGCATGGCACACCATGATCGGGCAGTAAACAAGTGCAACAAATCAATTGAGTAGCAAAAATGCTCTCCAAGTTGAGGGCACTTGCAGGTTTAAATGAGTCTTTACGCGGAAAAGAGAATCAATGACAGAGAGATAGAGAGAGAGTCAGACATTTTGGTTGACAAACAATTTAGGCTATTGTTAGACTAGAAGCAGGGGGATACCGATGGAGAAACAAATTTCATTTTGTGTTACCAACTGCTCAACAACTTGAATTCTCTGGCCTTAAGGAGATTCTCTCAGCAGCCTCCTTCAGACACATGGCGGATGCGGTCAAGCGGAGAAGGTACTCCTCTAGGGTTTTTTCGGTGAAATCCTTCTACACGAAGCTTCTTCCGCCAATGAGTAAATTCCTACCTTCTAAGGCAATATGGCGATCGAAGGTCCCGGCGAAGGTCAAGATCTTCTTCTTACTAGCCTCTAGGAACAAGATCTTGACAAAGTTAACCTTATAAAGATGAACAATCCTAATGTGTCCGAGACTACAGCATGTACCTTCTGTCAATCGAACGAGGAAACTACGTCCCACCTGCTACTTGGCTGCATCACTGCGAGAAGAATCTGTGACCATTTTGAGAGCCGATGTGGCATCTCCTCCAACCCGCGGAACCTAAAAGCTCTGACATTCTTGGCGACGGAGAAGAATCAAGAAGAAACACCGCGCCCTATGGGATATACTGGTAATGAGTATCCTCTGGGTCCTCTGGTTAAAACGGAACAGATGAATCTTCAATGGTAAGTCTTCTAGTGCCAAAGAACAACGACAGGCAGTGGTCTCGACCGTCAAACTTTGGATCATTCCCTGGTATGTTATCTTGTCTTCTCAGGCGATAGATTTTTGGAACCGCATTGTCTCTTGACTTTATCTTAATATAATTAGTTGGGGGTGCCTAACCCTCCCTCCTTTAGGAGGGGTTCTCAGAAAACAAAAAACAATTTAGGCTATAAAAACCATTCTAAATGTTTAAAAAGGTGTGGACATACCTTGGTTTGTCAGTTTATCTTAGTCCTCTAATGATTAGTTTATTGCTGTTAAAATGAATTCGGCTGCGCTTTAACTTGACATTTGTTCTTGCCACTTGGGGTCACTATTGCTTTGTGTTTATTTTAGGAGCAATGCTATTCAGCCATCCAGATCGAGCAATCCTCACCTTGCACTTGATCATAGCCGTCCTTTTACTTGCCAGTTAGGCTGAGTGTAATTCATCTGTCAGGGATGCGTGCAACGGACGGCTGGGATCAGGTGCCACATCAGGATGGCCCGGTCTGGATGGACACCAGGATGGCTGTAAAGGGTTTTCCTTATTATAGAGAGAGGTAGGGACCAAAGTTGAAAGTTGACTCTCTAGTGGCAGTTTACCCAAAAGGTGTCGAAGAGAAACACATGAACAATGATTTTGTATACATCCAAAAAAAAAAAAAAAGATTTTGTAGACAAAACAAAAAAAACAAGGGTTAGCTACAAATCAAATGTTCAAACTATGGCTAATTACGTAAAGACCTCTCAAATCAGACTTTTCTCATTTCAACCCTTGTAAACATAATTTTATTTTTTATTTTTATGAGGGGTAAAAAACTAATTTATAAATAAAAACAAGAGCGGTTATAGACTTCGGCTTAACTCAAGTAAGCAGGACAACAGACCAAATAGGACCACACACCGGCACCTAACAAAAAAAGAAAAATACAGCAGCTCCACCAAGTGAGCCACTAGACACCAAAACACCTGACGGACCTGTGGACTTTATCCACCAAGTCAAGTCAAATCCAAAGCACCACCACCTCCTCTGTGAGTTGATCTAACACTATCGCCTTTAGGCTAATTGTCACGCCCCGGATCTGACTATAAGGGTAAACCAGTCAAACCCGGGGGTGATGGGGTTTTAAGGAAAGTCAGGTTATAAGGTCGCGAGGTTGATTTTATTATTTAATTGTTTATTACTAATTTATCATGAACGAGTTACTAGCTGATGAGGGATGGCTTTGAGGAGAAGCCTACCAAAAGCTTAGCCTTGAGGAAAGACCTATCGGGCATGAAGCTTGAGGAGAAGCTTGCCAGGGGAAACATTACTGATTCTGGTATTATTCAGAGCATCTAAAACATTGTTTCACAGTTATTACATAACCAATTGAAAATAATAAAAACTAGTTAACAGCTCTATTATGCTTTCTTTATAGCTAATTAAACTCCTCTAGGAAGCGTCTGAAAAGGATCTACAGTACCTGAAAAGAATGTGCAACAACGGGATGAGTTTACAAAGGTAAACTCAGTGAACAGCTAACCCTAAACTAACTAGGGTAAACTACAACCGCATTCTGTCCATCTCGAGATTAACGAGGGCAGCATTATACCTCGATTTAAATAATATTATTTATTTAGATTAACACGAGAGCAAGCTAAAGAAACTACTGCATACAGTTACAATGTCAAACTACAAGTTACAATGATACAATATTTCACAGTTACATCTACAATCATGATCATGTATAATGCATGTTAGTTCTAATATACTTTTAGGGTGAACCGGCAGTTTTCTATCTACCTGATTCTGCCAACAAAAAACACCTGGTCCCAGTGTACCTGGTCAACCAGAAAATACCCATATGGCCATAAGGGGGCTTGATCTTTCACCATGGGGCACTCCCGCCCAACTTGCTTCTTCAGGGTCATTACCCAGTGGTAGACTACTAGGCCACTCGGGCTTTACCGCATGTCCAACCCTGTGACCCTACCTACTTTATTCGGATTGTGCACAAGCGGTGGTTCACATCCCATCCTGTGCACACGGGTCCCCTACCCATACCCGTGGATAGTCGATCCTCCCTCTAGGAAGATGACCTCAACTTTCGTAGCGATAACTGATCAGGTGGTCCTTGCTCCACTTTCGCAGCATCAGAAAGCAGGACTCACTGCTGGAATGTATCAGGAACTAGGATATCATAGAGAAATCGGGGCCTCTGGGCCCTGCGGACCAGGCACGTGAGAGGGTTTCATCTGAGCTCATGGACATTCTTCACAAGGAGGAGGTTATGTTGAAACAGAGGTCGAGGGAGCGTTGGGTAGCCTCGGGTGACCAGAACACAACCTACTTTCACGACATCGCGAACGGCCACCACCGTAGGAATTTGATCTCCACCTTGACTGTTGACTGTACCCAGAACGCCAATCAGCAAGCGATTATTTATGGGGCAACCACCTTCTTCAAGCAAGAATTTGCGTGTGATCGATCCTTCCCCTTGAGGACTAATTGGGAGACCCTTCCATTCCGCACTTTGTCAGATCCGGGGATGATCAGTTAGGCCTTCACTGAGGAGGAGTTCAAGCAAGCATTCTTCGATCAGTCACCAGACGGTACCCCTGGACCCGATGACTTCCCTTTTCTCTTCTTTTAGAGATATTAGGAGATCCTTAAGCCTGATATCTTATATTTCTTGTAGGATTTCTTTGTAGGTAACTCGGGTCTCACATGCTTGAATCACTCATGGATCGTTCTGATCCCAAAGAGGGAGGGTGTGGATTCTATTTGGGACTACCATCTGATTTATCTATCCAACTGCATCTACAAGGCGGTGGTGAAGGTTCTTTCGACCAATCTGGCTTCCGTAATCTTGGATCTCGTCTAAACTTCGCAATCAACGTTCATCAAGGAGATGAACATCCTAAACAGTATGTCGACTACTCAGGAGGTCCTCCTTCATCTTCGGGAGTCTAATTATGAGGTAGTTCTTCTTAAGCTGGACTTTGAGAAGACGTTCAACAAATTAGATTGGGTATTCCTGATGGCGAGTCTACGTTACAAGGGTCTTCCCCCTTGCGGGCTGGACTAAATCTGGTCATGCATCTCCTCCTCCAAATTGTTATGCCTCAACAACAACTGCAGAAGAGACTCCTTCTCGATGTGGAGGGGGGTCAAGCAGGGTTTCCCTTTATCCCCCTTCCTCTTTATTTTGGAGACATCTTTGATGCGATCATCAAGCACGCTGTTAGGAATGGATTGATCGCGGGGATCAATAGAGATTCTTAGGAGATCACTAATCTCCACTTCACGGATGACACTCCCCTGTTCCTTAATACTGACCCGACTCAGGTCACGGTGCTCAGGGACCTCCTTTACTTCTAGATAGCATCCGGGCTGAAGGTCAACTTTGCAAAATCTTCCCTCTACTATTTGGGGGGGTATCGGGACTTGGCATCGTACCTAGCTAGGTTGCTCGGTTGTAGGCAGGGCAGTCTAGCTCCCCTTCAAATACCTGGGTTTTTCGATCTTAGACAAGAAACTTTCGAAGGAGTCTTGGTTGGAGCTGATCCAGAAGGTGGAGAGGTGTCTCTCTAGTTGGAAGGGTAATCACCTCTCCGTCGAGGGTAGGTTGACCCTAGTCAACTCGGTCTTATCTGCCATCCCCTCCTACTTCCTCTCCTTCTACTCCCTGCCAATGTGGGTAATCAGGCAGATCAACAAAATTCGATGAAATTTCCTTTGGCGTGAGGCTCTGGGAACCTCAGGCACTTACCAAATTCTCGCATGGGGGAGCGCTTGCGAGTCCTACGAGTAAGGGGGTTTGGGCATCATTAACCTCAGGGAGTTCAACCAGGTATTGCTGGCCAAGTGGTGGTGGAGATTGCAGAATGAGTTAGGGGATTCCACCAAGGGAGTGGTGGCGAGCAAATACTTTCGGAGGTTCACGCCCCTTCACTTAAGATCACACACCTCGAGGACTATCTCACCATTTTGGTAGGGGGTGATCCGAGTGTCATCGATTTATTAGTGTATGAATAGGCTTATTATGGGGAATGGCTCTAAGGCGCGTTCTGGGAGGATATTTGGATTAGGGATTTATCCCTTTGCACTCTGTTCTACAACCTGTACAAGTTGGCCCCTCGTAAGATGGCTACCGTCTGATCGCAAGCATCGGTCTGGGGGGGTTGCATATCCTGGCGTCCGAGGTTTGAGGAACCTTTCTCCATGGAGAACCTTCAGAAACTTGACGAACTCCTAGACGTTCTGAGCAGGGTCACCCTTACTGGGGAACCGGACTTAGCAGGGTGGAGGTGGACTTCTTTGGGGAAGTTCTCGATTCGGAGTCTCTACGGTTTTCTGAACTTCAGCGGGGTTTCGTGCCCGCCAGCAAGAGCGATCTGGCGTACTAAATGCCCCCTCAAGACAAGGATCTACATGCTTCTCGCCTTCAACGATAGGATCTTGACGAAGGTGAATCTTACCCAACCTGTGCTCTCTATGGGCAGACGGAGGAGACGACCGCACACCTACTTCTGGGATGTAACTTCTCCAAGCAGGTATGGCTGCATTTCCTGGGCAAACTGAACCTGAGCTCCTCGCCGTCTTCCGTGGAGACCATGTAGGGAACCTGGAGATGGAGAAAATTCCTTGGGCCCGATCCGATTGGAGAGGATGGGGCATCCTCGCCATTGCGGTTTCCTGGGCAATCTGGCTAAAACGCAACAGGCGGATCTTCCAGGCAAGGAGCGGCTCGGTGGAGATTGCAATCTCTCATTCAAAATCTATGATCCACCTCTATGCTTGCAATCTTTTGTCGGGGCCGAAGGCTTTCCTTCTGGATCTCTGTAAGTAGGTCAACACACAGGCCACCTAGACTATTGTTCCAAACCCATATGTACTTCCATATTCTTTTTAATTAACTGGTAGGGGTCTAGGCCGAACCCCCCCCCCCCCCCCCCCCCCCCTCTGAGATGGTTAAGGCCCAGCTGAGAGTATCCTTACATTATCTCCAAAGTCGGTGATGGGTCAACCTATGAGTTGAGGAATACTGATGGATCTGCATTGCTTTTACCTTGGCATGCTAGTAATCTAAAAAGATATTACCAGTGATGTCATAATAATCTTCTTCGAGGTTTGATTTTGTGTATCAAGATAGAAGCATTGTTCATTGATGTGATTAATATCTTTGACTTAATCATGAGCTATGGTTTTGCATAATAAGCTAGATATGCATTATCTTATGAGCTAACAGGCCTCTTTGTGATAGATAAGCCTCTAAATCTTTATGTTTGAGAGTATATTTATATATAAAAGTATCAAAATATGTATATATGAACACAAGTTTTCTATCGATCTAAGTCTCAACGAAAGCTTTAGGATCTCTATGTTTGAGAAAACTTTTCTATATAAAAATCTCAAAACGTCTATCGTTGAGTAAATTTTTCTATCCAAAGTCTGAGAATATTTATGTTTGAGCATGAGTTTTGTGCTAAGTCTCAAAATCTTTATGTCTAAGTATTAAGTATGCATAAGCATTTTGTTAGAGCCTCTGTGTCTAATGATGTCCTTGGAGCCTCTGCATCCAACAATGCCCTCAAAGCCTCTGCGTCTGAGGATGTCATTATAGCCTCTGGGTCTAAGGATACCCGGGGAGCCTCTACGTCCAAGGGTGCCTTCATAGCCTCTGTGTTTGAGGATACTCGTAAAGCTTTTGCGTTTGAGGATGATGTGGGTGCAAAATCTGGCTAACACCCTACAGTGAGATCCACAGCCCTGCTTGGGACCCACGGGGATAACAGTAGGACCCGCAGCCCTGCCTGGGGCCCACAGGGATGACAATGGGATCCGCAACCCTGCTTGGGGCCCACGGATACTATTCAGAGTCTGATAAATCCCTCCGGATATTTACCATAATCCCTGGTATTCCTGAAGCTCTATAAATAGCAAACCTTGTAAATAAATCCAAGATCCAGAATTTCATACCAGATTGCAACTTTATGTTTTCCAAAAGCTCCTCGAGCTTTCTGGTTTTTAGACTCCATCTGAGACTACTCCACCCTCGATCTGTCTACTTGTAAAAAGCACTCCTCGGTCTATCGAGGGTAGCTCTACTCCTTTCAGAGTTAGTGGATTCAAAGGTTGCGTCTTACCGCACAGAGACGTAGGCTACGGTCGAAATTCGTTACCACATCTTGTGTCAATTCTTTCTCTTTCTCTCACCCTCTCTACTCTATAGTGTCTATGTGACAGCTAAGCATGTGCAGGTCAGCGCTTCGAAGCGCTCCACATCTCGAAGGATAAAATTTTCTATCGACTGTTGGAGGGGGACCATACAACGGCCGTAACCCTCCCCCACAGATACCATTAGAGCCTCTATGTCTGAGGATTCCCTTAGAGCCTCCCCGTCCATAGATGCCCTTGGAGCCTCTGTACTAGAGGATGTCATTGGAGCCTCTGCATCGAGCGATACCCGTGGAGCCTCTGCGTCTTAGGATGTCCTCAGAGCCTCCACTTCTAAGGATCTATTAGAACCTTTGTGCCTTCATGGCTTCTATGCAGGGAGATATCCATAAAGCCTAAGTGATTGGAGACATATTCAAAGCTTTCTATTTGAAGGAACCCTCAGAGAATATGCAGCTGAGGATATCAAAGGGAGGGAAGGAGTTTGCATCCAAATAAAAGAAAGGAACTTTGAATGATCTAGAAGAAAGATTGTAAGGCTACTGTTTAGATTTTACATATGTTTCGTACAAAGAAGAATGTATTACATAGAGAATATGTTACAAGGTTGTTAGCCTTTAGTCTTCGTTTGCATCTTCTCTAGGACAATCTGAGGCTCTAACAATGCGATCTAAGAGGTATCGAGAAAAAGCAAAGTTGTTGGGAATCGAGAAACTCTAGAGATGATAATAGTTATTGGGAGCTTCCTCCGATTCTTGCACCACCACATCTTGCTTTCATTCCTTACTGAGTCTATGTTGTGGCCGACCAAGGAGTGAAGTTGCTGGTGTTGTAGCTCATATGTCCATAGCATGAATTTTCTGTATTAATATTTATAAAGATGACTTTGGCTATTGCTTTAATTAGAATATTGATTTGGTATGTGTTGATTCATATATAATAAAGGATCCTAGGGAACACAATAGGCCACTGTGGCGTATGGTGGGTTCATACTTGGGAGTCCCAGTGGATCAGTTCTATTAGACTTAGAATTAGTTCGTAGCTCTGGTGATGTCGGTCGTTTCAACAGGAATAAGCTGGTGGCATGTAAGTAAGTGGTGAAGTCTCCACCATGGGAACATTAGATTCTCATTCATCTGACCAAGCATGATGATCATGTCAAACAGGAACCAAGATGGTGCATAGATTAGTGTATCAGAGACTAGTGTGAAAAATTAACTTACTACTATAGATAATCTATCCTCAACCCTGAGGGACCACGCACACTGAGCCAACCGGCTGTGTGATTCTTTTATGTGCCAACGTGTGCAGACCTTCTATAGTCCAATACCACGATACGTTGGGTTACTCGGCTGGTGCTGGAGTGGCATGCAACCCCTATTGGTTATCCAACATCCAGAGTTGAATGGGTGTGTTTTGATGAGTCAATCTATCCACACAATAAACTCAGGCCTGGTGGTTGTCAATATGACTAACGACGCTCTGGATGCTAGGCATAGCACCAGAGGTGTTTGGTGTTATAGATAATAAGTCATCAAATCCTAGTCATATAATAGATCGGGTCTGACGGTGCTCACCACCGCCGGAGTCGAATCATGACACCAGAAATAGGAGGGACTAAATATTATCATAGTATAATAGAGAACATGGCTACGAGGGAGTAACATAAGTTTAGGATTAATATAGTTCAACTCCCATCGCACGTTGGGTGGCTACATGGGTTAATCGGATTATGACTTATCAGTGGAACTTTCGGTGTGTCACCGGAACAGTTAATCAGAGATCCGGTTGAAGCTAGAAATCCTGAACCCTAAAGGTTTCACCATGTCATTGCATATAGGAATTGTTTTCTGACCCGGTTGGATATATTAGATACAAAGTAGCGTGATGGAGCACAAGGCCCACTACAAGAAAGACGTTTATTGCCGACGGTAATACTATATATCGTCGGTAAGTACTATTAATACTGACGGATATACATATAGCCATCGGTAGAACATACATAATTTTTTAATTATTTTTTGGATATTTAATACCAATGGGTCTTTATTATGCATCAGTATAAATAATTTACCGACAGTCATAATATTTTCCGTCGGGAAAGATGATATTAGCAACGGTTAATAAAATGTTCATCAGTATTATAATTTTTTTTATTATTAATTATCATTATTTATTTATCAATGGATAATAGGGTTCCCGTCACTATTAAACATTGATTTAAACCAGTGGATCATATGTAATTCGTCACTAAAATTATATTATACCAACGGTGATTAATAAATCCTTCGGTATAAATCCTAAAATTATATTTAGGCATCTCGACCCCCTCTGTTGGTTCCATCTGCTTGACAGCGCTCCGCCGGTCCGCCCTCCCCTCCCGTGTGCCTCCCGCCTCGATCCGGCCTCCTCCAGTGAGTCTCCGTCGTCTCCTCCTTCTCCTCCTCCGACTGAGGCCTCCATCTCCCTCTCCGGTAAATCCTCGTCCTCTCCTCCTCCTCCTCCTCTTCCACCTCCCCCTCTGATTTAAATTCCTGGTCCGGGCGACGACACTTGGCATCCCCCTTTTGATCACCCGGCTCTTATGACGGGAGCCCCCTGGGGATTCACCCGATGCCCTGTAGTTCTCATAATCTAGGGCCGTCCATGTAGGGACAGAACTAGGATTTCATCTTGCGAGACAGGGAGGGCATGAGAGAGAGAGAGAGAGATACATATCCAAAAGGGTAAATTACACTTTGCCTGCTGAAGTTTAGCTTAAAAATACTTAACCTCCCTTAGTTTATTTTATTCCAAATCGCACCCTAATGTTTGAAATGTTAGCACAATGCCCCTTTTGTCAACTACTTAATTATTTCATATGATCATTTTTATCTGATTAAAACTAAATTGCAGGTGGCAAAATATAGTTTTAAAATATAGGGGGTTTGTGTTTTTGAGCTAAACTTCACGGGGGAGGGCAACATGTTATTTACCCAATCCAAAATTTAGGGCGGGGGGGGGGGGCATGGCCCCCCTTGGTCTCTATGTAGTTCCGTCTCTGCATCCATGCCGGTCAAAATAACAGGTGTCGACGTATGGACCCCAAACCACGATGATATCATGATTCGAGGCAACTAAGTTGCTATATTAGCCTCAGGACACCATAATTTGCTATATTAGCTAAGGTCCCTACAAGTATACATTCATCTTCAGAATGAGTATATATTCGTCTTCAGAAAGTGTATACATTCATTTTAGAAAAGAGTATACATTATTCTTCGGAAAGTGTATATATTTGTAGGGAGGGACTTGAGCTATATTTCCAAATTAACGTGTCCTGCAACTAAAAGTCATCTCTCAAAAAGGAGGGACTTGAGCTATATTCGTAGGGAGGGACTTTAACTAAAAGTCATCTCTCAAAAGGAGTTATGTCAAACTTCCCCAAATTAATTCCCTTAATGCATCAATATTCGGAGAGCTTTATTACTATGATTAGGTTAGGTTTTAGGGTTAGCTAGGTTTAGGGTTAGATTTAGGATTAGTTTTATTATTATGTTTAGGGTTAGGGTTAGGATTAAGGTTAGGGTTAGGGTTAGGTTTAGGGCTTAGGTTGTGGTTTAACACTAAACCATAACCCTACCTAAACCCTAACTCTAACTCTAAACCTAACCCTGACCCTAGCCCTAACCCTAACCATATACCCAAACAAAAATCTAAACCTAACCCTAATCATTATCCTAAACAGTAATTCGGAGAAGTGGATAATCCTATCAATTATTATTTCCAATGTATTTTGCTATATTAGCTAAGGTCCATACAAGTATACATTCGTCTTCAGAAAGAGTATATATTCGTCTTCAGAAACTGTAGACATTCGTTTTGGAAAGAGTATACATTCGACTTCAAAAAGTGTATATATTCGTAGGGAGGGGCTTGAGCTATATTTTGAAAATGTGTCCTACATCTAAAAGTCATCGCTCAAAAAGGAGAAACTTGAGCTATGTTTGTAGGGAAGGACTTGAGCTAATTCGATGGTTCAATGTTCCGGTTAGCATAGAAATGGACGATGTGATAAATTATCATTCTAAAGTGCATTCCACCGGAAAATGGAAAATACTATTTGTGAGGTCCATAATGCGTGAATATTTGAAGATTTTTTGAGAAATTCGGAGATCTTTGTGACTGGATAGGGTTAGGTTTTACTGTTAGGGTTAGATTTAGGTTTAGGTTTATCTCACCATCTCGATCTCTAATTCTCTACGAGTGGACTTACGACGAAATCCTAATAATGTTTAATACCTTGTAGATTCTAAGGACTGGTGTGTCTTGCCACAGCCGATGACTGGCCTTCGGGCCTGGGACCCAACCCCATTAACTAAAATTGGGCGGAAGCTATCGCCATTTTTTACTTCCAAAAGGAGTCGGGTCTTGGGCTCATTTGAATAATTTGGAGTTAGGGTGATACTATATTCCATATGGAGCCAACCAAAATACTTAGATAACTGGTGTGGTTGGTGCTGAGAGTCTCATAGATATAGTTTCAAATTACTGCAGGTTAGGTTTAGGGTTAACCCTAAACCTAACCATAACTTTATAACTCTAACTCTAAACCCTACCGTAAACCCCACCCTAACCCTACCCTAAACCCTAACTCTAAACCCTAGGGTTAAGTTGAGGATTAGGATTAGGGTTAGGTTTAGAGTTAGGATTAGGTTGAGGGTTAGATTCTAAGGAATGTTGTGGCTTGCCACAGCCAATTACTGGCCTTTGGTCCTGGGACCTAACCCTATTAACTAAAATTGGGCAAAAGCTATCGCCATCTTGATCTCTAGTTCTCTACGAGTGGACTTACCATGAAATCCTAATATTGTTAAAGACCTTTTAAATTCTAAGGACTAGTGTGGCTTGCCACAGCTGATGACTGGCCTTTGGGCCCAATAATATCTTCAGGCTCTAAGTTCGGATCTTGTTTGAGATTAGGGATAATCCTTACCTTGTATCGTGTGGAGAAAACTCCCACTCTCTAGTAGCCACCACAGGTTTCTTTCTTATTTTATCCACGCGAGGGATCCAGAAATACCCTAGAGATCGAGATGTGGAGGATAGTCTATGGCATCAGAGTATGTTCTTTGACCTAACCCTCTTATCAACGGCTATAGCTTTGAGCATGCATTCGTTGATGAGTCTGTAAAAATTAGCATTCACCTGACACGATGCGTCATAGCATGTCAAACAAGATCAAACAATTGGGTGCAGTGGAAGGGAGAATCCATGTTGAAAGTAGTCGAGATAGAAGAACATGGATCCGTCTTATAGTCCTATCATGTTATTAATTTCATCGGCAGAGGCCTCATGGAGATCAATCGCCAATTGTTCATAGTTTAGTGGAAAATGGTTGCTCTCTTCGACAATAAAGATGATAACACAGGGAATCATGGGTATTTAATATTAAGAGCAAAGTCCAACCGAGTTGGCATAAGAAGCAATAGAGACCGACCGAGCTTGATTCAACGATAAAGATAATGACACATGGCTGACAGCGAAGGCCATCTTGTATTTCTATCTTTTGAGTATTATAAAGAAGCAAAAGGGGGGTAATTTAGATGCCCTAAACAATTAGACCGCATGGAATCATCCTAGCCACACTGCTAAGGTGAGAGTTACGTACATAACTTACTCTACAGTAGAAGACAACCGTCAAGTAGTAGAAACTGAATCTCATATATATATATATATATATATATATATATATATATATATATATATATATATATATATATATATATATATATATATATATATAGGGACAAGGTAGTCTACTCCATGGAGTAGGTAACTTATCTACTCCATGGGTTAAATGGATGCCATGTGGCACTTTTTAACCGGAGATAAGACTTTATCAACTTAGGTTCATCCCTCCCAATAATTGTCAAGAAAAAATTTTGAGAAAAACACATGCCAAGTAGTATTTTTAGCATGCAAAAAAAAAAAGTTTTTACGATGCATAATTTACCGTTAAATTTGTTACAACTTGATCGAGTTGATTGAGATTTTTTTCTTCGGTTTTTTTTTCATAATCCTAATCTATCCATTTTGGATTGACCATACATCAACAAAATACACGATTTAAAAGTGTCATGTGACGTCAATTTAGGCCATGGAGTAGATAAGTAGCCTACTCCATGGAGTAGGCTACCCTTTCCCATATATATATATATATATATATATATATATATATATATATATATATATATATATATATATATATATATATATGGCATAACCTACCAGTCTTATCGGCCAAATTAGTAGAATGGCAAAAGATGTTTGCATAGTAACAATATCTACTCTTCAGTCCAGAACTGAGGATTACATAGTAGTCTGCAGTACCGACTGAACTTGCCAGTCGAAGCTGGGCTGAGGTGTTTGTACTTGGACTCATCTTCAGAGCCTCAGTGCTTGAAGATAAGTGGACAGGTTCTGCTGTTGAGGTTTCTGCACCCAGTAATCTCTTCAGAGCCTTAGCATATGAAGATGTGGTAAAATCGAGACTTCAGCACCCACAACTTAATATAGATCTGCATATGATAAAAAGGGTGTGAATTTTTGAGGTCATCTACAAGATCTATTTTAGATGTTGCTTAAGAGTTAAGAAATTCAGTTATAGTT
This sequence comes from Chamaelirium japonicum, assembly GCA_947650365.1. Lineage (NCBI taxonomy): Eukaryota > Viridiplantae > Streptophyta > Magnoliopsida > Liliales > Melanthiaceae > Chamaelirium > Chamaelirium japonicum. The sequence continues at coordinate 120,952,383 of OX393549.1, read as the reverse complement.
TATCATTACTTTGATCAGGGTCAACATTGACAGCTCATTGACTGTTGTAAAGTGAGAAAGCTAGTTATAACTAACACTCTGGTATCATCTATAAATAGTGGGCCACTCCTCTATTCCAGGTATGATACTCTAAACTCCAAAACTCTACCTTTTACCCTACTTGAGAGATCATCGGTCTGACTTGAGTGTTGGAGGACAGATTCGACATGCTTAACTGCAAAGTTCTTATGGGATCCACAACTGCTCGTGGTTTTAAAGCGTCTCTTGTATGTTTGAACTGAGAAGTTATATTTATAGCCTAGAAACTCTTTCTCTTTAGGTTATGTGGGACTAATTTGTGGTCTTGGACACCTCACCGTACCTCACCTCACATCATCCATCTTAGCTTTCCCCACCTCAGGAGTTTTGGCTATTGGATCTTGGCTATTTAGATATTGGTCGTCATAATCCACCCCCATTAAGGGTCACACGTCCTCTTGTGAGATTAGTCCCCCCCCCCCCCACTCACAGGAGCTCTGACTCTAATATCATTATGTAATATCCCACCCCACACACACACAAGATTTTATCAGCTTTGCCCATGCTGCACGAGAACTTCCCAAGAGGTCATCCATCCTAGTATTACTCTTGGCCAAGCACGCTTTACTATGGAGTTCTTATAGGATCTGTAAAGACTCACAATTTTAAAACGTGTCTTGTATATTAGTGGTGAGAAGATATATTTATAGCCCATAAACTCTCTCTCTCCTGACGATGTGGGACTAGTTCATGGTCTTGGACACCTCACCTTATCCAACTTAGCTTTCTCCGCTTCACAAGTCTTGGCTATTGGATCTTGGTCATCACAATTTTTATGTAAATAGATCTTCATCAAACGACGGAGCCGATTATTGCCTGCACAATATACACTTGGCCTCAATTGGATAAATGCACAGTAAATGGTCGGACTGAATAAACCGAGTGTAAGAGGAAGAAGGAGGAGGAGAAGGAGAAAGGAGGAAGAAAAAAGAGGAAAAAGAAGGGGTGGAGGAGGAAGAAGAGGGAGTAGAAGCACTCGACGATCGCGTTGGGTTAGATAGGATCGGCGGCGACGAACTGCACGCGTCATGTCGGTGGACCAAAGACAACCTGGGTAGGCGACGACAGTAGGCGATGGCTTGCACCACACATTACTATGGGCAACACAATTACAGGTTCTGCCCTTGGTAATATGCAGCTAGGCCTATCAATGGATCGGACCATGATCCGAATTCGATCCGATAAACATGAGTTTGGTATTATATTTTTGGTCTGAGATCCGATTAAAAACGATCTGACTTGATTCGATTAATAATCAGATCGTATTCGGATCTATCCTAATCTGATCCAATTAAGATCTGATTAATTCGGATACACACACACACACACACACACACACACACACCAACCCCAGGTCCCCACAGTCAAGCAATATCGTACTCTTCGTGCGAAGGCACCCATCAGAGAAAAGGGTTAGGTTGGTGTATAACTTGTTAAACTCATCATTGTTAAATAAAAAAAATTTAAAAAAATTGTTATGGGATTTATGACTATGGATCCAGATTCGGATAATCCAACGGATTCAGATCATACATAATAGTATACGTCGGATATTATATCGGATCTAGGTCGGTCAAATATGTAAAGTGATCGGATCCGGATATGCCCTGATCTGGTCCTAATCTGAACCGTTGATAGACCTATATGCAGCAACTCTTGGCAATTGTGATGCCCCTAGTAATATGTATTGTAAATAGCCAGACCCGTTTCACAATTGACCTAATGCAACATGACCTTAGTGCAACCCTATTATTGTTAGTTGATCAAATTAAATAGTATTTTGAGATGAACACAAAGTAAATCACCAAATATTTCCCAAAATCCCATCTCTTTGTTGCTCGCACCAATATAGTTCATAATTCCGTTCCTGCCTTCAAAGAGCTAAGTCCGAATCGGGCAATTTGACTGGAAAGGAACAAGAGGATTTTCACAAATAAATTTGGGACCCAGAAGAAATTCGGCACGGCATCCGACGTTCTCCCAAATTGTGGCTATCGTCTATTTCAGAGAAAACGAAGGAGAAACTAGAGACGCCCTTTTAATTCCACGGCTATTGTCATTGAGTTTTTGTCATCGAGTTTAAGAAACAGGTAACTCCTCATCCTGGATTCGGGACCTTACGGCATCAGAGCTATCCAGGGAGTGCCCAGTCGGGCTCGTGTGATTCATCTGTCCGGGGTGCTTGCCATCGGACGACTATGAAACCCCCAAATCCGAACAATCTGGATATGGCGGAATAGATAAGCTTTCCTTTGTCACACGAGCGAAATCTAGAAGAAATCGAGGAGGGGGGGGGAGAGAGAGAGAGAGAGAGAGAGAGAGAGAGAGAGAGAGAGAGAAAAAGAAAGAAAGAAAAAAATTCAAGCTATGCCATTATCTCCCTAGTAAGCAGGCTAAACTCAATCAATCAAAACCAAAGCCAAATGGTTTGAATGGAGCAAGTGGGCTTTCCCCATCCAAGCCCTGAATCGACGTCGAACGGAACTAACGGGCCTCAGAAAGCGCTGAGACAATTCGTCGAAATGTCTACACCCACTTCACCCATTACTATATGCACCCCCCTTTTTGTCCTTTACCCCGACAGGCGATGCCCTCTGTCTAAATATTCCCGCCGAATCCAACCATCCGGCGGTCAGCAATGGCGCTCATCCCCCTCCCCCTCGCCCCCCCCCCCCCAACCCACCAAACCAAATCTTTTAATCATCAGGGGGCCCACCAGGGCCCACACACATGGGCCTTCTTCTCACCCTCATTCCCTTCCTCCCCACCTATTTATCCCCCCCTCCCTCCTTCCCCTCATTGGTTCTCTATTGTCAATTAGAGTCCAACCACTCCTCCCCCACCCCCTCCTCACACCCTTCATGGCACAAAACCACAAACAAGGAGAGGTGGGCAACTCCTCCTCTCTCTCTCTCTCTCTCTCTCTCTCTCTCTCTCTCTATATAAAACTTCATGTTGTTCAGGGCATGTGGCCTAGATTGGTGACCAACAAGCTGCTCCAAGTTCCGGTGGGAAGCAATTCACTCGTCGCAGACTTCCCAAGCGAGGAGCCGGTAGAAGTCACGAGGGCGGAGAAGCCAACTGGCCTCCGCCGGAGGGCGTCTGATGATCAGAAGGGAACCCTTAAGGGCCTTACATACAAGTGAGCCTCCAATCATATATCTCTAAGATTTTCTCTTTAATCGCCACGATTATTCCTAACGCTCATACTTCCTCGTGATCTAAGCTTGTTTGCTAGTACATGGAATGTCGGTGGAATTCCGCCATCGGATGATTTGGATTTGGAGGAGTGGCTCGATACGAACAATAACTCCTATGACATCTATGTTCTTGGGTAACTAGACTGATTTCTTGATTATGATCGAAATTCAGAAGAATTGCCGGTACTCGATCTTCTGAATAAGCAAAACTAATCATGATTACCACTTCCGCCGCAGGTTCCAAGAAATCGTGCCACTTAGCGCGAAGAACATCCTAGGCGCGGAAAAGAGTAGGATCTCCATGAAATGGAATTCGGTTATTAGGGCAACATTGAACAAGCCCCAATCCAGCCCAAGAGGAGACGAAGAGCCTATGGCCGGGGAGGGACGGTATCCGGTGAAGGATGGCGGCCCAAGGGAAAGCACCGCGCGAGACTTCCGGTGCGTCGTAAGCAAGCGGATGGTCGGAGTTTTTGTCTCGGTGTGGGTGCGAGGCGATATCAGTCGGTATATTCGGCAGCCGAGCGTCTCCTGCGTAGGCTGCGGCATCATGGGCTGCCTAGGGAATAAGGTGTGCCATTGGAATACCTCAACAATACATATGTAGAACAATTTTTTATACTGAAACTGCAAGTATTGATGATATTAATTTTTTTCGAATACCTAACTTTGTAGATAGCTCAAAAATTTGAAATCAAGAGCAACATTTAAGGTTAGGTTTTGTATTTTGGTACGCAGGGTTCGGTATCGGTTAGATTTTTGTTGCATGAAACGAGCTTCTGCTTTGTGTGTTGTCATTTGGCTTCAGGAGGGAAAGAAGGGGATGAGATGCATCGAAATTCCGATGCCATGGATATTTTCTCTAGGACAATCTTCCACCATGGCCGAAAGATCGTTGATCATGAGTAAGTAATTAATTAGTGTGCTCTAATTCTAAATTAGTTTGTAGAGAGTCTTATCTAATTAGGTCTAAAGTCCTTCAAGAGAGGCCAGCCAAGGACTTTGGTGTACCTTTGACTATATCTTGTCAAGAGTTTATGAGTTCAGTAATCTTATTTGAGATTAATTAAACTATACTCTCTCTCTCTCTCTCTCTCTCTCTCTCTCTCTCTCTCTCTCTCTCTCTCTCTCTCTCTCTCTCTCTCACACACACACACACACACACACACACACACACGCAATCGAGGTCACTCTTTGGAAGTTAATTGATGTCTTTACTAGTGAGGTAGGGTTTATGTGCTTACATAATTATATATCAGATTATTTAGGAAAAAAGTCCAAATCTCGCAACGAAATCTCGGACTATTTTATGTTTCATTCCGATGAAAATCAGTAGAAAAGGAAGTAGTAATGATGGTTCTCGATCATGTCATGACTTAAGCTCAACGAAATCACGATAAAGCTCTCGTTTGCGAACTTATACCCAATTGTGAAAACCAATTTAAAAATCGAATACTTAAAAGGCATGAATTGAAGCACTTATGATATATACTAAGTTGTGCACTTAGATAAATTCATAGAACTTCAATTACTGCTTTAATTACCTTTTTAAATTTATTGCAGCCGAATCATCTTGCTTGGAGATTTAAACTATAGAATCTCCTTACCATACACTACGACACGATCGCTGGTAGAACAAAAGGAATGGGACACCTTGTTAGAAAAAGATCAGGTAATTATTGATAAATTCCATTTTAGAAATTGTCGCTTCAATATATTGAAGTGGGAATTTGACTCTCTTTAACTTTTTTTAGGGTAAATTATAATAACCTCTCCTGAACTATACGCCTCATTTCACATTGGTCGCTCAACTATTTTTTTAACAATTTGAACCAATTCATCTGCATTTAGTCCCCCTCCGTCAACTTTTTTTTCCAAAAACATCCTTATCAATTTCTTATAATATTCAAATAATTTTAAAAATATTTAAGTTATGCGTTTTTTAATAAAAGTTGATGAAGAGGGGGCTAAATGCAAACAGTGCATAGTTCAAGGTTCAAATTATTCAAAAAAAAGTTGAGAGATGAATATGAAATGAGGTGCATGGTTCAGAGGAGGTTTTAGTTGTTTTTCCTTCTCGTTAAGTAAAATTCCATATTACTTAGGATATCACTCCTCTTTCTCTCTATCTGAATTTTTAGCTACGGGGGGAGGTCTCCGAGGGTCGAGCTTTTGACGGTTGGCAAGAGGGGGTGATTGCATTCTCCCCCACTTACAAATATTATCCAAACTCTGACGAATACTATGGGTGCCTCCATCACAAGAAGAGCGAGAATAGTCGTGCACCCGCATGGTGAGTTACTTCCAATCTAATCTCCACTAAATCAAATATTTTTTGTCATTGTTATCGAGGATTGACATATACGAGGTTCCCATAGGTGCGATCGGATCTTGTGGTACGGGACAGGGATAAAGCAAATCAGTTACGACAGATGCGAGTCCAAACTATCCGATCATCGGCCTGTGCGGGGATTCTTCATTGTGGAGGTCGAGGTCTCAAAGAATTTGAAATCACTGAGAAACTTCTTCTTGTCAGAGAGATACGATCACATCACGAGCCATTTTGAAATGTTCTCGCCCGATGATCTCATGAGCAATGAAAGATCAATCATCCAAGTTTAAGCCCGAGGTTGAGCTCCCGGCCCTTCGTGACATCAAGCCCATATACACTTCTTATTGATCTTCTCATGAGAGATTAATCATGTTGAGCTTTGGAAAGCAAATGGGAACCTTGTATCAGTCCTGGCCTTAAGGGAGGTTATTAAGCAAATAGATTGAGCTTGTAATTTGCACATTGTTATTATAAGAAGAGGGTTTTCTTTCAGAGTAGTGATTCCATAAGGTGTCTCCTACAATAAGGCGGCTGGCCCGATGCATTCACCTGCAGGGTTGCTTGCCATCGGATACGCAAGGACTGCCGCCTTAAGGTGGACGCCTGACGGGATCATTTCTCTTTCTTTTGGAAAAAAAAAAAAGAGGAAAAAAAAAAACTTTGCCGACAAAGATGTACGGGGACTTAGTGATAGCTCCCTGACAAAGTAATCAACTTACAATAAGCCCTCCTACAAGTCCCGTATTGCAATAACTCCCTCCTGAAATCCCATTGAACTAAATAGAAAAAAAGTACAATAACATCCACCCCAAGCTCATTAAATTTACATTTCCTGCCATCAACTTTAACACGAACCGTTTTTTGTGTGAAAAACAATTAAAATCACTCCAAATTGTTGATTTAAAACCACAAAACAATTTAAAAAATTATGTATATTTTTTATCATAAAAAAAATTATTTTGTCAACCGACCAAACAGTTACTCTTTATGTGTGAGATAGAATCAATGTGGTTTTGCATAATTAGATATATTTTTTGTCACAAAAAAAAAACATATTGTGAATTTTGTTATTACATGTGCACGGCTGAAGAAGCGCTCGCGTTAGCCAAAACTAATGGATTTTTACTCTTTACTTTTACTCTTTTGCTACGATTGTTACACTTTATCGATCTCTAGGGATAAATTTGTTATTTAAAAAAATTTGTTATTATATGTGCGCGGGAGAAAAAGCTCGTGTTAGCCAAAGTAAGCCCAACTACATAGACTTAACGTTAAGTTCAAATTTTACTTATCCTTAACATTGAATGAAAACTTTTTTTAATGAGTTAAGGCTAATAACCCTAAGGTGTTTCTATATAAGGTGATGCATCATAGCCGTCCGATGGTGGTCAATCCAACTGATGAATGACACTCAGCCTTATGGAATCACTACTCTTTAGGGAAAGTATTGCATGTGTTTCAGTGCATGTCTTAACATTCGTGCTTGATTTGATTTGATGTGAATTGGGAGTTGATGGTGGATGGGAGTTTGACAGGCTGTCTCGCGGAGCAAGTTATGCGGGACAGTTGGATTGGACAATTGGGATGACGTGGATATAACCTTAAAGAACTCGACATATCCTGAGATGCCAATCCGTCGTTGATTTGTGAGCACTTTTGTCTGCATATGATAAACCCCAAAGCAGCCCGTTGGAGGACAGACCATTAAACCAACCTCCAAACTTATGGGAATCGATTCTGCTCCGGTGACTAAAACGGCCGGTGACAGGCCGGTAACGTCTCGGCGCATGCGTTGCGAAACCAGCAGACACGACGGACGCACTGTCCGCACGCTTGTGACAAAAATACCCATGTGCATCGTGGCTATAGACTACTGATTCTGCATCGCACGCCCCTGAGCTCTACTGGCTCGTCACTGGTTGTTTTCATCACCGGAGCAGTCTACATCCTAAACTTATCGGTGTGTTAAGCTTACCTGTGGTTATGTTCAAGCTATGGTGTCTCACGTTGTCCCTTTAGCCGATGTGGGATCCGGGCCTTCCGATGAATTCAAGGGACCGATAGATCTGATCTTGAAAGGAAAATGGTCATCTCCATTGCTTCCAATCATTGATTTGGATAGCACTTTTGAGACCTAAGATCGTCGGAGTCGTATACTTAGGTGGTGTTTGGCATCATATATTCCAAAACATTCAGTTTCTATTCCCAGTTTTAAATTTTTAAACTAACGAATAGTATTTGTTCTGGTGAAATGAAAGACTTGGGCACGATAATATATCACTCCGTCCATTTCTATGCTAACCGGAGCATTGAACCATATATCAAATTATATTAGAAATAATAATTGATAAGAATACTCTCTTCTAGATGAGGTTTAAGCGGAACAGCTATTCCTCGTGCCAATGCAAACACCCCCTTAACAGTCTAATGCGAGACCCGAGCTCCGGACAAGTATTGGATTGTGATACAGTGGTCGCTAGGTGCGACGCGAGCCTCATCGTAACCGTCCATCCAATTATGTGCGTCTTTTGTGAGTAACACAACTCACTCACTTTGTTTATTGTAACAACAATTTAGGGCCACATCACTTTGTTCTCCCATGCAACTATATATATCAGGGAGGAGATAAGGAACACAAATTGGGTGGTTACAATAATAGAATCAAATAAGTCTGCATTCTCATAAAAATAAAATTTAATTTGTATTTTTATGCCTATTTTGTAAGTTTTCTATATGTTGCTATCCCTCGTAAATTACGCAAGCTTAGTGATGTATTTGGGGGAGTCTGTTTGGTTGCATCTAAAAATAGATAGATGAAAAAAATGGGTCAAAAATTAAAGCAGAAAGTGAAAGTGAAAGAGGAAGCATGCTTAGTTAATCGCATAGAGTTGCCGCTATTATAAGTTTTATCCATATTCAATTTTTATTGCCATAGAAGTATAATTTGGATTGCATTTTATGTTGATATCCTTACCCTATCTACGAATATATATTAACTATAAATTGATTGATTATTGGCTTTGTTCACTTTGTTTCTTTAATTTGTTCGATAGTCTCTATAATTTTATTTCTTGGCCCAATAAAAAACCAGACCACACAAAATATATGATATTCCTAAATACTTTCGTTGGATGTTTCGAGGTGATTGGTACGTACCAGATAGATTTTATGGCCCTTCACCAATGAACTTTATTTGAAATATTCTGTGGTGGCTTTTAAAAAGACGACCAAAAAACCTAAATAAATAAGCATCGGGCATCTTTCTAAACTAACTACCAAATAGAACCAAACAATGTCAAAATTATTTTTATATGGTACTTTTGTAATATTTCAAAAGGACCAGACATAGGAAATAACCATATACCAATTTTTAAATGACCAAACATATGCCAAGAGTACTATAGACGTATGTCAAGACTATATATGTTGCACCGTGGAAGCCTTCAAGCTGTTATGATGGTGGTCAAAAGGTCCAAGGATTGGAGCCTTGCATGTAGAGATCGCACAGCCACACTAAGAATTCGATACACCAATTACAATGATATGAACACTACAGATTCATCAGGCAGTTGAGGATTTAGATTATCACTATCAAGAAAATACACCATGCGGTGGTCACCATTTGTCAAACCGGCAAACCCATTTTTTGTTCATCTCATACAAAAGACTACAAAGTAAAAAACAACATGCCCGAGAGATGAAGAGATAAACTAGAGGATCACCAAGAAGTGAAAGTGCCCGCCTAAGTAAAGGCCGAGGCAGACGTGCGAAGTTCCCAGATGAAGACTTGAATGAACTTGAAGGAGAATCTGGAGATGAACCTCCACTATCTCTTCCATTCTCCCTTCTTCCTTGTTGCTCTCTTCTTATTCTTCTTCTTTTTCTTCTTCTTCTTTCTCTCTTCCTTCCTTCCTTCCACTCTCTTCTATCCTTGCGGTAAACCTTAGGCCATGTTTTTTCTTCTCTCTCCATCTTTCAATTCACTCTCAACAACTCCTCTGATATAACCCTAGACATCCCATGCCTCCTCTTTTATAAGAGAGCATGTGTATGGTCATAAGATTTTCAAAACCAATCCAGAACCGTGGCTAAAACACATTGCTCGTGTTGGTAAAGAGCACAATGGGAGACGTCGTGCACACGATCTGCTCCGCTCCCAGGTCATGCCTATGATCTCCCCATCATGCGAACGACTTACTAAAATTCTATTTTTTTTACTTCGCTCTTCATCCAGCTGGTAAGGAAATTTTCCACGAACCATCTTGGACTTGATCCCATCTCAATGGAGTACCTCGATCCGGGTTCGTCTTCCATAAGCTAAATCCCAACAATAGAGTCATATTTCTAACTTAAAGAATCATACTTAGACACTCTAGAGTCATAATCGATTCTAAGTTTTGAAATATAACTATGTATATTGTTAATTTGCGTCTATAGGTTGACATATAGCATAATTCTAACTTGGAAGGTCTAAAATGGGAAATGCAACTACCCCCCTGGCGGTTTTGTTGGTTTGGTGTTTTGTCTGAAAACTATCCGTTTTAATATATACTTTGCTTTTACGGTCATGTTCAGTAACTTTTTTCTTTTTTTAGAAAGCAATGCACATAACCACCCATGAAATGCAATCACCCAAATGTTGTGTGGTGACTTTGACCCAGCTCTAGGAGATGATGGGATTCAATATCCTATCTAACTTGGAAGGGGTCTTACTTGGTCATATGGGTTGTATGGAAATCTATGTAACAAGGGACGTCGGTTTTGTGCTGACTAGATAAAACGGAACAAAAAAGCTGACTAGGATAAGCTGACTGGACAAAATTAAACCGAATAGATCTAACCATTCGTTCAAAAATCAACGCACGATCTCTCCTTAGTTTCAAATCCCAACCCATTTAAACTACACTAAACCCCTAAAATCCCGTCCCATTGAAATTGCACTAAACCTGACCGTTCATCCCATGATCATTGTTCGCATCAATGGGTATAAACCCGCCTGCTGAATTTTCGGCCGCCCCAAACCATCGGGTCGATCTTGAGGAATCCGTTCGAACAGTGACAGCTGTGATTGATTGATTATAGGGGGAGGGGGAGTTGGTCGAGCTGAAGGTGCCCGCTTCGTGCCAATCGGCACGGGCGAAGAAATTGGTGTCCCTATGAATGCCGGTGTTGTCATCGAAAATGTTTTGCTGCCGAAGGCATTCAGGTGTGTTGCCACTGAAGGCAGTCCGCTGCAGTGCCGACAGGCATGGGCATGTATTAGTCTATATAACATGCTACGGCTGTTCACAAGCTGACAATAACAAAAAGGCACAGAATAAATCTAGTCATTGATCAATATCTGAAGAGAGGAGAGAGAGGAAGAGATTTCAGATGTTGAATAAAGTATGTCTTAGGAGAGAATTATACTCTACAAAAAATTGCAAAAAGAGGGAGGTTCAAGGCAATGAGAAAAGCAGGGAGAAGATCGAGTAGAGAGAAAATTCAAAGGTGGGGTTTTTCTTTAAGATTAGGCAAGTGCTTTGTACCATGTTTCCTCTTGTATTCTTTCTCAAGTGTGTGGTTGTACATGAGTTTGCGATTTTTTATTTATTTTTTTTTTGTTTTTGTAATTTAGAAACCAACCTCTCCATTAGTATCATCCACTCTTCATCCCGGCACTGGGTGCCAATCCCAACGGGTTGCCCAGAGTTAGTGAATCTGGATGGAGAGGAGGGGAGAGAAATGGGTCGATGGCCGGATTGCATGTAAGCCCAGTGCATATAGGGTGGCAAAATCTGTTCTACAGTCAACGACAACACGGTTACGACCGATTCCTTCTAATCATCTTCCGCTTTCTTCATTCTTTATATTCTAATTAATCTTCGATCTCGATCAGATTTTGAAACAATTTAGGTAAAGGACAAATTTTCAACAATTTCTTCCAAGAGCTTAATACATCAGTCATCACTATTTGCAAGAACAACAGCTAGCAAGTCTACTGATTCTCTTTTTTAAAAGCAAATTATGTGTGAATGCATAGTTTTCATTTCATTATATAAAGTCTTCCAATACGCACTAAATATCTTTGGTATTTTTTTTTTTTTTTTGAGAAATCCCTCTGAGAATAAGGGGGGGTTTGGCCTAGACTCCTACCAGTTTATTAAAGAAGAAAATACTTGAGTACATATGAGTGATCGATAGTCTTTGGCATTAAAAATCAAATCTAGGTAGTTGAAAGTGATGGACCAATACTTCATAATAAATAATGCCATCAATTTCAGGGCTGCGAGCGTCATCAGTTTGTCAATCATGGAATTGTAAGCCAGCTGTCGGAGGGATTGGACATTCAAGACATGAGTGTCGACGATTAGGGTTTTTTCTCTTTTTTTTTTTGAGAAATCCCTCTCGGTGAATGACGATGACGGTTTTTCGATCGATCGGTCACTTATTTTCATAAAGCCGACCACAATTAGTAGGGACAAGGCTTGATCATTGTTATCGTCGTGTCCCTACAGCGCATTGGCTTCTCATAGGCAAATGCATGCAAATCACTCCTACTGACATCATACTAGCCAGCAAATCGAAAGGCCAGCAGCACTTCTAATTAAGAAATAATCGAGATCGCAAGTCGGAAGTCGGCACTCAACCTAGCCAAAAAAATTTCCTCAGATTAATCGGTTGTGTCACGATTATTATTATTGCAGATTCTACTCGACCGAATGCAGTCGCTCAACCCCCGACATCTTAAAAGTCTTTTTTTTTCTTCGATGAATCACTCGAGTGTTAAGAGGGAATTAAGCCTAGTGCATTAATTAATTAACCCCTGACCCTTTGTTTAATCAATAAGTAAAATAAGCACGAGGAGGGGGACATCCCACCTTACCTCCATAGCCGAAGCTTGAGGTGGTAAACAACTAAATGTGCCGATCGATCAATAAAAACAGCGTTGGAAGATCGATCTTTGCTTGGTCGAACGCACGAAATCCAACGTTGAAATCAAACGAGGCTTGATTGCGGGAGCTTAATACTCCATAGAGATTTCTGGCCTTCAGCTGGTTTCGATCTCCCCGAGTAACCCCCGATGATTTGTTTAATCGGTTAACTACGAGAAGGGAGACATCTCACCTTACGACTAGAACCGAAGACCGAGAAAACTAATTAGCTAGCCATACACGTAGTCGCGGGAATTAGGTCAGAGTCGTCAGACATAGACATCATAACTAATAAATAATTTGTTTTGAGTTGTAAATCTAAAATCGCCGCTCAAGAATGAATCATTCCTAGCGCAACGAACTATCTCCGAGAAAGATTGTCATGCCCATGTCACCATAATCTTCTATTCAAGAAGAACCCGAAAACTACAAATACCTGCTTTTATCGATTAATCAATTTACTAAACAATTGGGTTCGAGGATCTTTCGCTTGGTCATGGAATCCAAGCTAGGGCGCAAGTTGAACAACTCATGATCGATGCAAGGCAAGGGTAAATTGATTCAAAAAGAGCAAGTTGGCTGACCCGACGACATCGAATTGCGGGATTAAGTCAACTGGCGGGGAGGACATGAAACATTTTTAGCTGGGGAAGGGACAAGGGAAGTGGTCAGCTAGCATGCATCTTGGTGGATGAGAGGGGACACACTAGGGTTCATGTCTCTTGTTGTTATCACAGTGTGGAAGTTGGCATGTTGACCCATGCATGCACACACGCGCCTAGTATGAACTCTCCTCATGCGCCATCAACCAAGTTGTAATAAACATAGAAAGGAGATAAAGGGTTGTTGATGATGATGATGATGATGATAGTATAATAATAGTAGTAGTAATAAAGGAAAATAGATCGATTGAAATTAATTTATTTGTAATTGCAATAAAAAATATTTATTTATTTATTTGTATTGTGTTTTGTGTCACCATTTGACTCCTGTTTGTGTTGTGTTTTGTGTCATGTTTGTCTTGTTTTCGATCAGTCAATATTTTCTTCTTCATTTGTAATTATTAGTTTATTATCAATCTATTGGTTGGGTTTCTAAGCCAAACCCCCCCTCCCACCCTAGAAGGATTTCTCAAAATAATAATAATAATAATTTATTTGCATCATGCTTGGGTGAGGAAGCTAGTCGTGGGTTTGATATATCATAGGAGTGCCTAGGGAAACTTCAGAGTGGGTCGGTGGCATCGGTGCACATTCCCGGAGGGACTTGTCAAAGCCCAAAGTGAGTCCGTTGCCCGAAGGGTTTGGGGACACTCACCAATTTAAAATAATTATTAAAAAAAAAGATTTTTGCCAAGTTGATAGGGACCATAGATTTCCATACTTGTCTCAACCAGCTTTAATTTTATTTCAGATCACTTCATATCATTCTGGTAGCTAAAAACATGTACTGGAAAGACTTTCAAGTATGCCTTTTTTTTTTGGAAAAATTAAGTATATGTGGCTGTGAGTGCGGAAAAAGATTCGGGTCGTCTTTATTGCGGATCACACGAGATTACAAATTTTCTTTGATCAGGAGATTGTGGGAGAGATCCTCTGGAGGGTCCCTTTGATCCGCGTCTCCACGTGGTATTCGTGCGAGAGCTCTGAAGGGGTTGCCCAGGACAGGGGTCTTTACAGGGTGAGGGTTTTTGAGAGGCTAAGGAGTTTTCGTCATTGATTTTGTCCCGTCCGTGCTTCGCGCTTTCTCGGCTAGGGAGGCCTTGGGCTTCGTTCCTCGGTCTTCGTGTCTTCCTCGATCCTTGCTCGACCTTGGCGTCCTTGATCATCGGTTCGCGGCGTCGATCGTGTTTTTGGCTTCAGCTTTGGCTTTAGCTTTCGGCTTTTGCGTAGCTTTGGCGTGGCTCTGGCTTTTGCTTTACTTTGGCGCTTGCGCTTGAACGTAGACGGGTAGAGACTTGCAATGCTTTAGTTCTTCCGGACTTCGCGTCGTATCGGCTAGAACGTGCGGTGCTTTGCTCGTGACCGTCGTAGTTGCTTGGCTTTGGCACGTGCGTTGCTTTAGCGTGGGCTTTACCGGTGCGTTTGCTTTGGCTTCTTGCGTTGGCTTTGGCTTTGGCTTTGACTCGATCTTCTTCTCGAACGGCGAAGGCTACTTTTGCGAGGCTTCTTAATTCTTCCGGCTTCCTCGACGGTTGTGGCGTCGGCTTGGCTTCTCGGTGGGGGTAGCACCGATCCTTGTGCGACGGTTGTAGCGTCGGCTTTTGTTGATGAAGACGGCGGGTGTAGCACCGATCCCCGTGCGACGGTTGTAGCGTCGACTTTTGTTGATGAAGACGGCGGGTGTAGTACCGGCTTCAACACGACGGTTGTAGCGTCGGCTTTTGTTGACGAAGGCGGCAGGGGTAGCACCGGCTTCAGGCCTTCTTCTCCCGGCTTTCTTCTTCGTGCAAGGAGTTGATGCCTTTGAAGACGACGGGTGTTGTCGGCTTCGATCTTCTTCTCCGGCCTTTGCTTATGGCGTCTTCGGAGCTGATGAAGATCGTTGGAGCGATCGGGTGATGACGGCTCCGGGTCTTCTTCTCCACGCTTTCTTCTTCGTGCGAGGAGTCGAAGCTCTGATCTCCGAGTGCAAGGTCTTCACGTTGATGAGGACTTGAAGGGCCAAGGACTCCCGTAGGATATGCTTGCCGTGCCTCATGAAGCCTTCGGTCTTCAAGCGTTGGAGCTTCTTCGTAGCGCTCTTTCGTCTTCAGCTTTTCGGACCTTTTGTGCCTTCCCCCACCCCTTCTATTTATAGGCAAAGGGGGGCGGTTGGGGGAGATATTGCTGAAATCTTTTTGTTTCATCCAATATCTCCCCCCATAACCATCAAGATATTGTTCCTTGATTCGGGGAAACAAACTCGATCCCCTTCTTATTAGTTGGGGTGGTTACGGGCTAGATGTGACTCGATCTTTTAAAGATTGAGTTGTTATTCTTGTTGCACTTTTGGATCGGATGGCGACACAACGTCATCTTGTCCGTTGGATCGAGGGATCGTCGCGGATCTACGGCTACGTAGACGTCCACGCCACCTCCCCCCGCATCGAGGCGGTTTTGATTTCTTTTTCTTTTTCTTTTCTTTTCTTTTCTTTTCCTTTCCTTTTTCTTTTTCTCTTTTTCTTTTTTTTTTTCTTTATGGCCGGCCCCACCTCTCCATGAGGAGGGGGCACGGTTTTCTAGAAGGGGGGGCCGGTGGGCCCCCCCTCTTTGTGTTCGGGTAGCGGGTCCGATGGGACCCGCTTGCTTTGAGTTGGGCTGCGGCGCGCGAGCCGAATTTGCATGCGGGCCGAGTGCATATGCGGGCCGTTTGTGTGCGGGCCCAATTTTGCATGCGGGCCGTTGTGTGCGGGCCCAATTTTGCATGCGGGCCGTTGGTGTGCGGGCCGAGTTTCGCATGCGGGCCGTTGTGTGCGGGCCGAGTTTCGCATGCGGGCCGTTGTGTGCGGGCCGGGTTTCGCATGTGGGCCGTTGCATGCGGGCCGTTGTGCGCGGGCCGTTGTGTGCGGGCCGAGTTGCGCGTGTGGGCCGTTGCGTGGGGGCCCAAGTGCGTATGCGGGCCGTTCGTGTGCGGGCCCAATTTTGCATGGGCAAGTCGGGTTCGACCCGAAGGCCGTTGGGTGCGGGCCTATTTTTCGTGTAAAAATCGGGTTCGACCCGTGGGCTAATTTCGATGCCCACAAGTGCCCCCTCAAGTTCGAGTGCGCCCGCGGGAAACGCGTAGCGCTTGGACTTGAGTCGCGTATTCGCGTGGGACTAGGCCTTTAAAAGGACCCCTGTTTTTTGTTTCTCTTCATTATCAGCGATTCTCGGCGGCTTGGAGTCGAGAGCTCTGCTAGGGTTTCTTGCTTCGCAACGATGCCGCGGAGGATGAAGATGGTGACGCCATGGGGTTCGCGGAGGAGGGAAGACCGCCGGTCCATGGAGGGCGGAGGGCTGCCGGCGAGGTGATCCTCCTCCTCCTCCTCCTTCTTCTTCTTCTTCTTCTTCTTCTTCTTCGCATGGTGGGTTGTGGGAGGGCGCAGGCCGGGGGCTGCATGGTGCGGCCGGCGTGCGGGCGTGGGCGCAGCGGGCGGGCGGCGCGGGGGCCGGAGGCGTGGGCGCAGCGGGCGGGTGCAGCGGCGGGCTGCGCGGGCGCGGCCGGGGGCTGCTGTGGCGGCCAGCGCGCGGGCTGGAGGCGCGGGGCGCGGGCGCAGCACGCGGGGGCCGGAGGCGTGGGCGCAGCGGGCGGCGGGGCGCAGGGGCCGGAGCCGGGCTCGGCCGGAGGCGCAGGCGCAGGGCGACAGGGCGCGGGGGCCGGAGCCGGTCGGTGCAACAGCGGCACGGGCGGGCGCGGGCGGGCGCGTGGGCTGGAGGCGGGGTGCGGCGCGGCCGGGGCTGCGGGCGCGGAGGAGGGCGCGGGGGCCGGAGCCGGTCGGTGCAACAGCGGCACGGGCGGGCACGGGCGGGCGCGTGGGCTGGAGGCGGGGTGCGGCGCGGCCGGGGCTGCGGGCGCGGAGGAGGGCGCGGGCGGGCGCGCGGAGGCCGGCGGCGTAGGCGGCCGGGGCTGCGGGGGCCGGCGGGGTGCGGCGCGGCCGGTGTTTGGTCGGGGACGACGCACCCTCCCCCTGCATGTTAAATAGAAGAGATAGAGAGAGGGGGTCGTGGCTTTTTGCCATGACCCCCCTCTACTTTCTTTATTCGCTCAAGGCCCCCCCTGCTAATTTAACAGGAGAGAAGGAGAGGGTCATGGCTTTTTGCTGTGACCCCCCTCTCTTCTTTTTATTTGCTCAAGGGCCCCCCCTCCTGCTAGTTTTAACAGGAGAGAGGAGAGAGTCGTGGCTTTTTTTTTTTTGCTGTGACCCCTCTCTATTTTTCTTTATTTGCTCAAAGGCCCCCCCTGCTAGTTTTAACAGGAGAGAGGAGAGAGAGTCGTGCCTTTTTTTGCTGTGACCCCCCTCCCCCCGATTTCTTTGTTTCTGTATTCGGAATCTATCTGACCTGGGCTTTGTCTTCTTTCTTTTTCAGGTCTCGTCGTTACGAGAGCTTTCCGAGTTCCGGCTGGATCGTTGATGCGGTCTCCCATGGGAGTACGCATCTTCGCTTCCCTTTCACGCAAGTCTTCCACCACTGTGCTTTGAGACAGGAGACCGGACTGTCAGTACTTCAGCTTTTGACGCACGAGCGAGTTTGCGAGGATGGCGTGACCAACGGCTCTTGTCGAGTGTTGAAACTTGGCGAGCGTATCCTTACTGACGAAGGATCTTCCCGGCAAATCGTTCGGCCGAGCTTGGGGTTGCCGTTCCACCATACTAGTGAGGAGTCAGTTCCGGTCCCTGTTGTTGCTTTGAAGATATGCTCCCGCCGTACGCGATGGGGTGTGGGGATTCAACCACGTGGAGATGTCACGTATTTGGGCGGTTTCCGGGACTGGATGAGAGAGCTATCTGGCGCGTTGGAGGCAGAGCCAGGGATGGAGCGTCTGGCGAGGTTTGTGGAGCCGGCTTGTTGGGAGTACAACCGTCCGGACGGTATGTACCGGGCTCTGTGTGAGCAGTGGTGCCCTGAGACCAACACCTTCTTGACCGGGGCTGGTGAAATCGGGATCACCCTTCGTGACGTGCACGTCATCTCTGGGTGTCCAGAAGTTCGGAGCTACTATCAGGAGGAGGTTCCTTCTCTGGAGATTTTGACGGACCCAGACGAGTCTCCTAGCTTCTGCCTTTTGCTTTTTAAGGCGTATGCTATTATAGCGGCGCGCGAGCAGTCAGACCGGGTACTTCACTCGGATTGGGTGGACTTCTGGTTTCGAGGAGAGTATCGTCACGCTCCCCCTTCGAGTCACCCGATGTGGAGATATGCTTCGTCAAAGAGACCGGCGCCTGGCACCTTCTGGCGACCGATTGAATCTCTGAAGAAAGAGTGGTGCTCCATGGCCGGGGTGCAACGTCCCTGGGAAGTTTTGGGACTTGAAGAGTGCAGCGATGACTGGCGTGCTGTTTACTGGTCAGCGGGGTTAGTACTTTTTCTCTGCCGCTTTGCTTTACCCTGGGAAGGGGATGTGGTACGCCCTGGGACCTTCCTTGCAGCTGCTCGGATGGTGACTGGAGAGTTCCTTAACCTGGCGCCGACGATCCTCTGCTCGTTGTACGGCGGGCTTAGCGGCACCTACTGGAGTCTATCGAGTGCGGGTAATGCAAGAGGGGAAGTAGGCAGAGCCAGTTCCTTTTGCCCCCTGCATTACCTCTATGGTTGGATTGGGCTTCATTTTCCGAAGGGGATCTTTGCAGCGCGTGGACCTTCGACCTCGGTGCCCTTTCTTCCTGGTGTGGGAGGTGTGATGAATGCTTATTATGCATGGGAGTGTCCGAAGCCTAGTGCCCGAGAGTGTTTGCGACGCATGGGTCCTTCTGACTATGAATTTGTATCGGAAAATGCACTTGCGCCTTCTACGAAATCCCTGGTGTGTGATGGGGCGGAGATGTCCGAGCCTTTGTACTGGAGCATGGTGAGTTACAGGCCTGGGTATCTTGTTTGGCGTCGTGGGGATGTAGTGGAGGTGGCACGGTACTCTCCCCACCGGTTTGCTCGCCAGCAGGGTTTTCGGCAGGAGTTGCCTGGGACTCCTTTGCGCCTGCGGTTACGTTACACTTCGCAGGAGGCGTACCGCCTCTGGGGAGCACTTTACGATCGATTTACTGGGTGTACTTTCTCACCGGGGATTAAGTCGGGCGGCAAGGATGCCGCAACTCCTGAGTATCGTCGCTGGGTCAACGGGTCAGTGCTTCCCCTCTTGGCTGGCCTTCCGCTAGACGTCCTTGCTAGCAGCGAGCGGGCTGACTTTCCTTTTGACTCTTTGGCGGGGTCAGAGGATCGCCGTCTCTGGTCCGAGGAGCGATGGTCAGAGAAATCTTGTGGCCGTCGAGAGAGTACTTCCCAGGCTTCACTTTCTGTGCAAGAAGTTGAGATGGTTCCGTCCTCCAAGGTTCAGAGTCTTCCTGAGACTCAGGCTTCTTGGAGTGGGTGTGTTTCTCCCAAGAGGAGAAAGTTGGACCTCTTGTGTGAGGCAGCTTTGACTGGTGTTGGCGAGGCAGGGCCAGCTCGAGAGGGAGAGCCAGGGCTTTTTGCCGATGAGGTAATCCCTCCTTCTGGGGTATCTTCTTCGGATGCTGCAGGTATGCCTTGTTTCTAGTATTTCATGAATTTTTGTGCTTGTACTCTTACTTTGTTGGCTGAGTTGTCCAGCTCTCATTTTGGCAGGGTCTGCTGGACCGGACTGCGAGTCTGCCCCGAAGGGAGTTAGGTAGGAGTGCTCTCCCCTCAAAGCAACGTTGATTGAAGGTGACGGGCTGGATGTTCCCTGGGATAACTTGGAGCTTTTGGGAGCGTGTGGAGCAGATTTTGCCGGCAGTGCTGTCAACCTGGATGATATTGACGTGGAGCAGTTGGACTTTGGGGAGGAGGATGAGGTCTCCAGTGTAGGGAGAGAACAGACTCCTCCAGCTAGGTCCGGTACTCCGGCAGAGGCTACTCCCGCAGTCGTTTTGTCAGAAGGTTTGCCTGTGTCTCCTCCTTCGGCTCCGGTGGTTCCGCTGACGGTTATCACGGCGATAGTCCAGGAGGCGGTTCCTACACTTGAGTCTTCAGGACCAGAGCCCACCTTGCCTGTGCACTCAGAGGCTGACAGGAGAAAGTGCAGTTCGCGAGACCTTCTTTCTGTGCTTCTTTTGGAGAGCTGTCGGAAGTATATCCAGACGACGCTCTCACCCTTCCAGGAAGAGGGCTTTGACGCTTTGAGCAGCTGGTGGGCCCTCGAGGGGCCTGAGTTTTGAAAGAACCTGGCGGCCTTCCAGGTAGATGGCTCTTTGTTTGAGACACAGATGCGTGTTCTCTTGGCGGATAGTGAAGCTCATTGCTTGAAACGGGCTTCGATGGAAGATGACCTTCCCCTGATACTAGCAAAGGCCGAGGACGAGGAGCGTTGCCTGGAGGCGCAGCATGCACTTGCCACTGCGAGCCTTGTTCGGGCGCGGAAGAAGCTAAAGGCTGCTCGCGCATCTTTCGAGAAAGCTGAGACGATCGAGAAGTCTTCTGGAGCAGACCTGGCAAAGCAGCGTATCGAGCTGGCGACGCATCGGGAGCGGGTAGCTTCTCGGTTTTTAGAGTTGGAGCGCATGGAGGTTACTGACGGCGAGCTGCTCCAACGTCTCAAAGAATTTGATTCGCTTTACTAGCAATGTCACATTTCCTTTTCTTTCTTGTCATTTCTGCTAAACAGACTTGTAGTTCTGGTTCTCTTTATCTGGTATCATGCATCTATTTTTTTGGACTTGTCTTCTGGAATGGCAGAGTTTGGTTGTGTTTTTTTTTGTTTGGACTGAACCTTTACAGGCTGCCTACGTACCCTACTGAGAGGGATCAAGTCACACGTAGTTCCTTTTTTTTTTTTTTTTTTTTGCAAGGAATGTAGCCCTGCTTTTAGGCATAGTACCTTTTGAGGTACTTGCCATTGATGGGGCCGAGTGTGAGCCCTTCTGGCGTGGTGAGAAGATATGCGTCGTTGGAGTAGACCTCTTTGACAGCGTGCGGTCCATCCCACTTGGCGTCGAACTTCTTTCCTCCTCGATGTGAAAGGATGATGGGGCGTTTGACTGCGAGTACCAATTCTCCTTTTTGGAAGGATCGAGGGTGAATCCTTTTGTTGAAGGCTCGGGTCAGCCTGGCTTGGTAGCATTCCAGGCGTTGCTGGGCTTCGAGGCGCTTTTCATCCAGGGCTTCCAATTCTGCTAGGCGAACTTGAGCGTTGTCGCCGTTGACGAGGCCTTCCTGGACAGCTATTCTGAGTGACGGAATCTGGAGCTCAAGGGGGAGGACAGCTTCTACTCCGTACACTAGTGAGTACGGAGTCGCCTGTGTTGGAGTGCGAAAAGAGGTGCGATATGCCCATAGCGCTTCACCCATGCGTTCATGTCAGTCTTTCTTCGACTTTGAGACGACTTTCTCCAAAAGTTTGCAGAGAGTCTTGTTGAAGGCTTCAGCTAGGCCGTTGGCAGAGGCGTTGTACATGGTTGAACACCTTTGCTTGATATCGAACTTGGTGCAGAATTGGCTGACAGCGGCGTTCTTGAATTGCTTCCCGTTGTCCGTAACGATATAGCGAGGGATGCCGTACCGGAAGATGATGTCGTTCTGGATGAAGTTGATGACAGAGTGTCTGGTAACTTCTCGCAATGGTACTGCCTCAGCCCACTTGGAGAAGTAATCTGTTGCCGCCAGGATATAAAGATGTTGTTTGGATGACTTGGGTAGCGGACCGACAATATCGAGTCCCCATCCATCGAAGGGCCATGATGCGATGGTTGGATGCAAAGGTTCCGGAGGCTGACGGATGTAGTCGCCATGCAGCTGGCAAGTGTGGCATCTTTTTGCAAACTCGAGGGAGTCTTTGATCATAGTGGGCCAGTAGTACCCCATCCGCCTGATGCGGAAGTGCAGCTTTGGACCGGACTGATGTGAGCCACAAATCCCGGCATGGAATTCTTCTAATGCTGTTTCCGCTTCTTCTTTTGCTACACACCTCAGGAGTGCACCATCGTAGCTTCGACGGTACAACTCGTTGTTGAAGTGGAAAAATTTCAGAGACCGCCGGCGAATGTCGACCTTACGCTTTGGATCTTCAGGGAGCTTCCCGTGGACAAGAAAGTCTATGAATGGTTGTCTCCAATCTAGCTCGTCAGTCACGAGAACGTGTACTGCATTGACTTGGTCTGGGATTCCCATAGGGAGGTCCTCCTCGGTGATCACCATCCTCTTACAGATAGGGATAATGAGTTGGCTTTTTTCTGGGAATGGAAGTGTAGCCGCTAAATTTACAAGCGCATCAGCCTGCTGATTAAGGTTTCTGGGAACATGCTGGATTGAAGCATCTTTGAGTGTACCAAGGAGTTTCAGGGCTCGTAGGTGCAATGGCACGAGATCTTCTTTGTTGACCTCGTATGCCCCCAATATTTGCTGAATGACGAGTTAAGAGTCGCCGAAAATTGTGAGCCCTTGAAGTTTCATATCATTGGCGAGTTCGAGGCCAATGATCAGAGCTTGATATTCCACCCTGTTGTTGGAGCATGGCTCCGATAGCAGAAATGAGAAGGGAAGTACTTCGTCGTTTGGTGTGACGAAGATAACTCCTGCTCCTGCTACATCTTGCCTGGCCGCACCGTCAAAGAATATTTTCCAAGAAGGGGCGATATCAATGCAGAATACTTCTTCGTCCGGGAGATCTTCCGATAGTTCCCATTCTGCTGGAAGGGGGTATTCTGCTAGGAAGTCTGCGAGAGCTTGACCTTTGACCGCTTTACGAGGGACAAAGGTGATGTCAAACTCAAGGAGGAGCAAAGCCCACTTGGCCAGACGTCCGGAGAGCACTGGCCTCGACATGATGTATTTGAGCGGGTCGGCTTTTGAGATGAGCCTGATGGCGTGAGCTAACATATAGTTGTGGACGCGGAAAAAAGCGCGGGTCGTCTTTATTGCGAATCACACGAGATTACAATTGTGGCCGGGACCTGGGTTGCTCGGGTGTAGCGAGTCCGGGTTGCGGCGAGTTTTGATCAGGGGATTGTGGGAAAGATCTTCTGGGGGATCCCTTTGATCCGCGTCTCCACGTGGTGTTCGTGCGAGAGCTCTGAAGGGGCTGCCCAGGACAAGGGTTTTACAGGGAGAGGGTTTTGGAGAGGCTAAGGAATGTCCACCGTTGCTTTGTCCCTTCCGTGCTTCGCGCTTTCTCGGCTAGGGGGTTTTCGGCTTTGTTCCTCGGTCTTCGCGTCTTCCTCGTTCCTTGCTTGACCTCGGTGTCCTTGATCGTTGGTTCGCGGCGTCGATCGAGCTTTTGGCGTTGGCTTTGGCTTTGGCTTTTTGGCTTTGGCTTTGCTCCGGCGTGGCTCTGGCTTTTGCTTTGCTTCGGCGTTTGCACTTGGACGTAGCTGGGAGAGACTTGCGATGCTTTCGTTCTTTCGGACTTCGCGTCGTATCGGCTAGAACGTGCGGTGCTTTTGCTCGTGGCCGGCGTAGTCGCTTGGCTTTGGCACTTGCGTTGCTTTGGCACGGGCTTTACTGGGGCTTTGCTTTGGCTTCTTGCGTTGGCTTTAGCTTTGGCGTCAACTCGATCTTCTTCTTCGAACGACGTGGGCTACTTCTCTGGTGCTTCGACGGTTTACGTATCGACTGGACTTCTCTTCTTCTCCGGGCTTCTTTGGCGTGATCGGAGTCGAAGAATGGTTTCGAAGATGGTGGGGGTAGCACCGATCTCCGTGCGACGGTTGTGGCGTCGGCTTTTGTTGATGAAGACGACGAGGGTAGCGACGGTCTCCGTGCGACGGTTGTAGCGTCGGCTTTTGTTGATGAAGACGACGGGGTAGCGACGCTTCAGACGATCTGCTCCAGGCTTTCTTCTTCGTGGATGGCGCAGGTGTTAGTCGAAGACGACGGGGTGATGACGCTTCGCTTCTCTCCTCCGGGCTTTGGGGCTTGATCGGGATCGAGGATTTGTTGGAGACGACGGGGTAGTGCCGCTCCTCTTCTTCTCCGGGCTTTTGGGCTTGATCGGAGTCGAAGCCTTGTTGGAGACGACGGGGTAGTGCCGCTCCTCTTCTTCTCCGGGCTTTTGGGCTTGATCGGAGTCGAAGCTTGTTGGAGACGACGGGGTAGTGCCGCTCCTCTTCTTCTCCGAGCTTTTGGGCTTGATCGGAGTCGAAGCTTGTTGGAGACGACGGGGTAGTGCCGCTCCTCTTCTTCTTCGGGCTTTTGGGCTTGATCGGAGTCGAAGCTTGTTGGAGACGACGGGGTAGTGCCACTCCTCTTCTTCTCCGGGCTTTTGGGCTTGATCGGAGTCGAAGCTTGTTGGAGACGACGGGGTAGTGCCGCTCCTCTTCTTCTCCGGGCTTTTGGGCTTGATCGGAGTCGAAGCTTGTTGGAGACGACGGGGTAGTGCCGCTCCTATTCTTCTCCGGGCTTTTGGGCTTGATCGGAGTCGAAGCTTGTTGGAGACGACGAGGTAGTGCCGCTCCTCTTCTTCTCCGGCCTTTGCTTCTGGCGTCTTCGGAGTCGAAGGGTTCTTCTTCTCCGAGCTTTCTTCTTCGTGCACGGAGTCGAAGGGATGATCTTCGTGTGCAAGGGTCTTCACGTTGATGAGGACTTTCAGTAAGCCGATCCCTCGGGACAGGCTTGACTGTGCCTCGTGAAGCCTTGGGTCGATGAAGAAGCGTCTCCTCTTCTGCAGAGCTCTGGCGTTTCGTCTTCAATTTCCCGACCATTTTTTCCTTCCCCCACCCCCTCTATTTATAGGCAAAGAGGCGGGGAGAGAGATATGGGAACTTTTTAATTTTAAATCCCTTTTGTATCTCTCTCATAATTACCCGGATTTTATTCATCCATTGATGAGGGGAATAACATTTAGTTGTTTTCCTTTTCTGGCGGGTGCAGTTATGGCTGGATTTTGTGCACGAAATCGATGGCGATCGGGCGCTTCGTCTTGTGCGTCGGATCGAGGGATCGGCGCAGATCCGTGTGTGTGCAGACGTCATACGCTACCTCCCCCCGCGCATGGCGGTATTTCCTTCCTTTTCTTTCTTTTCTTTCCTTTTCTTTTCTTTCCTTTTCTTTTCTTTCCTTTTTTTTCTTTCCTTTTTTTTCTTTCTTTTGTTTCCTTTTCTTTTCTTTCCTTTTCTTTTCTTTCCTTTTCTTTTCTTTCCTTTTTTTTCTTTTCTTTCTTTTTCTTCCCTTTCCTTGCAGGGCCGGCCGGCCCCTCCATGGGGTTCGGTCCCCACTAGGGCCGGCCCTATGGGGTTCGGACCCTAGTAGGGGCCGGCCCCTCTTGAAGTGGGGTCCGGGTCCGCATCGGCGAGCGAGAGTCGGGTCCGTGTGTCGGGTTTGCATCCACGTCGGTGCGCGCGAGTTGGGTCCGCGTGTCGGGTTTGCATCCGCGTCGGCACACGTAAGTCGGGTTCGGGTCCGATGAAATTCGTGTACCTACAAATGCCCCCTCAAGGACGAGTGTGTCGATGAGGACGTGTCGGGTTTGGACGCGTAAGAATCGTAGAGCACTTGTCCTTGATTCCTTTCTTGGATGGGCCTGGTGGCTTATTTACGAGCCCCTACCCCTTTCATCCTGTGCCTTTTTTTTTTTTTTTTTTTTTTTGCGAAAGGCTGGAGCTTGGAGACCGCAGTCGAAACAGTGCTGCCTGGGATTGCACGCAACTTGCTCCGTCTTCCTAGTTGTCGGCTCTTTCATCGGCGGCGACGGCTCCTGCTTGCGGAGAAGACCCTCGCTAGGGTTTCGATCATCCTCCTCGTTGCGGACTTCTTTTGCTCCGAAGTTTGCACGAACATCAAAGGTGGCCGTTGCACGGAGTTCGAGACTGGCGCGAGGGCGACTGGAGTGCGATGACGGCGACGGTGCATCTCGGTGGAGGACTGTCGCCCCTCCCTCGGTGTGGGAGCGCAATGACGAGGCCGATTGTCGACGGCGACCGTTGCACGATGTCCGAAGGCGACTTAGGAGAGACGGGAGCGTGAAGACGAAGGCAACATGTCTCGACGTAGTCCCATGGCGGCGCGCGGGTGACGAAGGCGCGAAGATGAAGACGATGCACCCGGCGGAGTGTTGGCGATGGTGACGCACCTCGGCGCGATGAGGAGGAGGTGGAGCCATTGCAAGCGAGGCGAAGCTCCCCTTTCCTTTCTCTTTTTTTTTTTTTTTTTTGTGTGTGTGTGCGCGGAGTACAGCAGTAGCGACGGTGGCTAACTACGGCGCGCGCGAAGGCCGGGGTGCCGCGGTGGTGGTGGCTCGCGGAGGCAGCAGCAGCAGCAGCGGCAGGCGATGGCCGAGCGGCGCGCGGGCTGCGGTGCGGGTGCCAGTGGCTCGCGGAGCCTTCTTTTTCTTTCCTTCCTTTTCCTTCTTTTTCTTTCTTTTTTCTTTCCTTTTCTTTTCTTTTCTTTTCTTTTCTTCTTTTTTTTTTTTTCTTTCCTTTTCTTTTTCTTTTCCTTCCTTTTCTTTTCTTTTCCTTCCTTTTCTTTTCTTTCTTTTCTCTTCCTCTTTCTCTGGTTCTTCTGGTTCGCGGAGGCTGCAGCGCGGTGGTCCGGGCGGGCGCGGGCCGTGTTGCGAGCGGCGCGGTGGCCGGGGCGCGGGCAGGCGGCGTACGGCGCGGGAGCGGGGGCTGCAGGCGACGGTGGCGCGCGAGGAGTGCAGGCCGACGGGGTGATGGCCGGGCGCGGACGCAGCGGTGGCCGGGGCTGGGCGGCCAGGTGCGGGAGGAAGCGACAGCGGCGGCGCTGCAGCGCGGGGTGGCGTGCGTGGGTCGGGCACGGGGCGGCGCGGGGTGGCGCGCGCGGGCCGAGCGCGGGCCGGCGCGGGGTCCCGAACGGGTCGGTGCAGGGCCCCGAGCAGGTCGGCGGCTGCGGGTGCGAGGCCGAGGCGCCCGCCCCCCTTCCCGGTTACGTCGGAGAAGAAGGAGGGGGGCTGCGGGTCGTCCCCCTCCGGTTTGTTTTCTTTTTTTTTTTTTTTGGTGGCTGTCGGGCGCTGATTGGGGAGGGGGGCGCGGTGCAGGCTACTGCTGCACCCCCCCTTTTTTTTTTTCTTTTTTTTTTTTTCTTTTTTTTTTTCATTCTTTCTTTCTTTTTCTTTCCTTCTTCTTCTGGTCCGCGAAGGCGGCAGGCAGGCGGAGCAGGCAGCGGCGGCGACGGCCCACAGCGCTGGCTGCAGTATGCGCGGCGCGGGGTCCGGGAGCGAGTGGCGCGGAGGCCCGGCGCGGTCGCAGAAGCAACGAGGGCGGCCGCCGGTGCGACTCTGAGTCGGGCGGCCCCGATTGGGTCGGAGGTGGAACGCAGTGGCAATGGCGGTGCGACTCCGAGTCGGGCGGGCCCCGATCGTGTTGGAGAAGGGACGTGGTGGTAACGGCGGCGTCTCCGGGTTGGCCGGGCGTGGGGTTGAGTGCAGGCGGCATGGGTACGTGGCGCAGACGACGGGTGTGTAGAGCGACGCTGGCGCGGCATAGGCGGGCGGTGGCCAGGCTTCAAGCTGCGCGAGTGGTGTGCGGCGCTTAAAGACGAAGGCTTCCGTCGGCTTGGAGACGAAGGCTTCTTCGATGCTTGGAGACCGTCGGCGGAAGAGTGCTGCCTGAGGTTGCACGAGACTTGCTCCGTCTTCCCGGTGTCGCCTCTTTCGTCGACGGCGGCGGCGATGGTGCGCGTCGTTTGAAGACGAAGGCTTCCGTCGGCTTGGAGACGAAGGCTTCTTCGATGCTTGGAGACCGTCGGCGGAAGAGTGTTGCCTGGGGTTGCACGCGACTTGCTCCATCTTCCCGGTGTCGCCTCTTTCGTCGGTGGCGGCGGCGATGGTGCGCGGCGCTTGAAGACGAAGGCTTCCGTCGGCTTGGAGACGAAGGCTTCTTCGATGCTTGGAGACCGTCGGCGGAAGAGTGCTGCCTGGGGTTGCACGAGACTTGCTCTGTCTTCCCGGTGTCGCCTCTTTCGTCGACGGCGGCGGCGGCGGCGATGGTGCGCATCGCTTGAAGACGAAGGCTTCCGTCGGCTTGGAGATGAAGGCTTCTTCGATGCTTGGAGACCGTCGGCGGAAGAGTGCTGCCTGGGGTTGCACGAGACTTGCTCCGTCTCCCCGGTGTCGCCTCTTTCGTCGACGGCGGCGGCGATGGTGCGCGGCGCTTGATGACGAAGGCTTCAGTCTTGGCGGCGAAGCATTCTTCGGCGGCTTGGAGCCGAAAGATTCTTCAGCGGAGTGTTATCGTCTTCTTGGTGCGGGATCATAATGACAACGGCACGGCGAAAAGACGAAGCCGAGTGTGGTGGCGATCGCCTGGTGCGAGGATGAGTCGAAGGCGTTGAAGGCCAGGGAAGGTGGCTCCCTTTTTTTTTTTTTTTTTTTTCGGAATTGACTTTACCTCTCGATCGGTCTTGCACTTTTCATATCCTTGCAAGATTCGTCCCCCTGAGTACCTTCCGAAGGCTGGCTAGATTATTGATGAGGTCAACCGCGGGTTTAGAGTTACTAGCGAGGTTGCACCTTTCTGGTAGCAATGTCAGCTTGAAGGACACCGAGATGGGCGTTCTGAAGAGGATGACGAGGCCACGAGCATCAACAAGGAGTAGACTGCTTTGGTTGTCTTTTGCTTGTCGATCTTGACCTTGATGACAGCTCCAGTGGTTCTTTTGGCTTTGTGGAGGTCACGAAGGCTACGGTTGTTGTTTATGCGTCCGCCATTCTTCGGGTTGCTGCTTTTGACTTCAGTGGCAGTTTCCATCCTTCAGGTGGGCCTGAGCTTTTGCATGAGCCCGGTGGATTTCAAGGCAACGATTCTTTTTCTGCGGAGCAGATGCGCACCTTCTTTGAAGGGTGGCGAGCTTCATTGCTTGCGACGGTCTTCGCTGGAGGATGCTTCCTTGGGCTTAGCTGCTACCGAGGGAGAGAGACGTCAGTTGTCGGGACATCGCACGCTTGCTACTGCAGACTTGGTTCGGATGCAGAAGGAGGCGGAGGCCGTTCGTGCGTCGCTTCAAGAGTCGGAGTCCCGTTTGGGGAAAGCTCAAGCGACCGAGAAGACTTCTGGAGCAGAGTTAGCGAAGCAGCGTGAAGAGCTGACGAATTGCCGGGAGCGGGTGGAGTGATGGAGAAGGCTGCCGGAGCGATCCTTGCGAAGCAGCGTGCATAGCTGGCGACGCGTCGGAAGTTGACGGCTTCTTTACCCCTAGAGTTGCGGCGCTTGTAAGCTGCGGAAGGCGAGCTGCTTTGACGCCTCAAGGACTTTGACTTTCTTGTCATCCTTTAGTTTGCTGACCGGATTGATGGTTATGCACTCACTTGCCTCTGGACTGGCCTTCTGGGACGACGTTGGGATGTTTCTTTTTTTTTTTTTTTATCTGGACTGAACCTTTGTAGGTTGCCTACGTACCCTACTGAGAGGGATCAAGTCGCACGTAGTTCGTTTTTTTTTTTTTTTTTTTTTTTTTTTTTTTTTGAACAAGGGGTGTGGCCTTGCTTTAGGTATAGTACCTTTTGAGGTACTTGCCGTTGATAGGACCGAGTGTCAGCCCTTCTGGCGTGGTGAGGAGATAGGCGCCGTTGGAGTAGACTTCCTTGACGGAATGCGGGCCATCCCATTTGGCATCAAATTTCTTCCCTCCTCGATGCGAGAGAATGATGGGGCGTTTGACCGCCAGCACCAGTTCCCCTATCTGGAATGATCGAGGACGAATCTTCTTATTGAAGGCACGAGAGAGCCTGGCCTGATAACACTCCAGACGTTGTTGAGCTTCGAGGCGTCTTTCATCCAGTGCTTCCAATTCTGCTAAGCGGAGCTGGGCGTTGTCGTCGCTGGTGAGGCCTTCCTGGACTGCTATCCTGAGTGACGGGATCTGGAGCTCGAGCGAAAGAACGGCTTCCACACCGTAGACGAGGGAATACGGTGTTGCTTGCGTAGGCGTGCGGAAGGACGTCCGGTAAGCCCATAGTGCTTCGCCCATGCGTTCGTGCCAATCTTTCTTTGTCTTCGAGACGGTTTTCTCCAGCAGCTTGCACAGAGTTTTGTTGAAGGCTTCTGCTAGGCCGTTGGCCGGAGCGTTGTACATTGTCGAACAATTCTGCTTAATGTTGTACAATGCGCAGAACTGGCTGACGGCAGCATTCTTGAACTGCTTCCCGTTATCTGTTACGATGTAGCGGGGGACTCCATAGCGGAAGATGATGTCGTTCTGGATAAAGCTGATGACGGAGTACTTCGTAACTTCCCTCAACGGTATCGCTTCAGCCCACTTGGAGAAGTAGTCCGTTGCCGCCAAGATGTAGAGATGTTGCTTGGATGACTTGGGCAGAGGACCGACGATGTCGAGACCCCATCCGTCGAAGGGCCAAGATGCGATTGTTGGGTGTAAAGGCTCCGGAGGTTGACGGATGTAGTCCCCGTGCATCTGGCAAGCTTGACATCTTCTCGCGTACTCCAAGCTGTCTTTGATCATGGTAGGCCAGTAGTATCTCATCCTTCTGATACGGAAGTGAAGCTTCGGACCGGACTGGTGCGATCCACAGATTCCAGTGTGTACTTCTTCGAGCGCGGCTTCTGCTTCCTCTTTTGCGAGGCACCTCAGGAGTGTGCCGTCATATCTCCGTCGGTACAGCTCGCCGTTGAAGTGGTAGAACCTCATAGATCTTCGACGGATGTCACTTTTGCACTTTGGATCTTCGGGGAGTTTACCATGAACGAGATACTCCACAAACGGTTGCCTCCAGTCTTGTTCTTTAATCTCGAGGACATGCACCGCGTTGGTTTGAACCGGTATTTCGGGCGGACCCTCTCCTTTGGTGATCACGAATCTCCTGCAGACGGGGACGACGAGTGAACGTTCATCTGGGAACGGGAGTGTAGCCGCCAGATTTGCGAGTGCGTCAGCCTGCTGGTTGAGGTTTCTGGAAATATGTTGGATGGAAACAGCCTTGAGTTTTTCGAGGAGCTTCACAGCTTGCGCATGCAACGGTACCAGGTCTTCTTTGTTGACTTCGTATGCCCCCAGGACTTGCTGGATCACGAGTTGAGAGTCACCAAAGATCTCTAGTCCTTGAAGCTTCATTTCGTCGGCCAGCTCGAAACCGATGAGTAGGGCTTGATATTATGCCACGTTGTTGGAACATGATTCCGAGAGCAGGAATAAGAAGGGGAGTATTTCGTTGTCTGGAGTGACGAAGATGACTCCGGCTCCTGCTACGTCTTGCCTAGCTGCGCCGTCGAAGAACATTTTCCAGGACGGGGCGACGTCGACGGAGAACACTTCTTCATCTGGGAGATCTTCTGATAACTCCCATTCTGCCGGGAGAGGGTATTCTGCGAGGAAGTCCGCGAGGGCCTGCCCTTTAACCGCTTTCTGTGGCACGAAGGTGATGTCGAATTCAAGTAGCAACAGGGCCCACTTGGCTAGACGTCCGGAAAGCACTGGTCTCGACATGATGTACTTGAGTGGGTCGGCCTTTGAGACGAGTCTGATGGTGTGAGCGAGCATGTAGTGTCGCAGCTTTTTCGTGGCGAAGATGAGCGCCAAGCAAACCTTCTCGATTGGGGAGTAATTCAGCTCTGCGCCGACGAGAGTGCGACTTAAGTAGTAGCAAGCTGTCTCCACGCCAAGTTCATTGTTCTGGGCCAGGAGTGCCCCCAAGGACTGCTCTTGGGCGGCGATGTAGAGGATGAGCGGCCTCCCTTGGACCGGTGCTGATAGGACTGGCGGCTTGAGTAGATATGCTTTGATGTTTTGGAGCGCTTCTTGGCATGCTTCATCCCATTTGAACGGCGCTCCTTTCTTCATGAGGCGACTAAAAGGGTGGCACTTTCCGGCCAGGTTGGCGTTGAATCTTCGGATATACGCCAAGTGCCCCTGGAGGCCTCTGAGGTCTCGCACTGTCTTTGGTGCGGGCATATTGACGATAGCATCAATTTTGGATTGATCTATCTCAATGCCACGATGTCGGACGACGAAGCCGAGGAACTTGCCCGAGGAGACTCCGAATGCGCACTTGAGCGGATTCATGCGGAGTTGGTACCTTCGAAGTCGTTTGAAGATTAGCTCGAGATCTTGTAGATGTGCCGATTTCTTCTTGGATTTCACCACGAGGTCGTCGACATAACACTCCACGTTTTGATGAAGAATGTCGTCAAAGATTTTCTGCATAGCTCGCTGGTAGGTGGCTCCCGCGTTTTTCAAGCCGAACGGCATTACCTTATAGCAGTAGATTCCTTTCGGTGTGCGGAATGCCGTGAGCTCCTCGTCCTTGGGTGCCATCCGAATCTGATTGTAGCCCGATGATCCGTCCATGAAAGTGAGCACCTCGTGACCTGTCGTCGCGTCGACCATTAGCTCCGTGATTGGCAAGGGGAAGTCGTCCTTTGGACATGCATTGTTCAAGTCTCTGAAGTCCACGCATACTCGGATTTGGCCGTTCTTCTTTCTGACTGGGACGACGCTAGAGATCCATGTCGGGTACTTGACCTCTCGAATGAAGCCGGCTTCGATCAACTTGTTGACTTCGCCTTCTATTTGGGGTACCAGTTCTGGTCGGTAGCGTCTTTGCCCTTGCTTGATAGCGCTGGCTCCGTGTTTGACGCTGAGTTGGTGAACTGCGATTTTTGGATCGAGGCCCGGCATCTCCTTGTAGGACCATACGAAGACGTCTCTGTATTCTTTAAGCAGTTTGACGTATGCGGCTTCTTCCTCAGGAGTCAAGAGCGTGCTGACGAATGTAGGCCGAGGCTCTGTTTCCGTGCCCAAGTTGATTTCCTTCAAGTCATCAACGGTGGACTGCCCCCCTTCTTCGAGGACTGGCGGGGCATCGGGCAACTCGTCGTCCGAAGTAGAAGTGTCACCGTTGTCGGGAGCCGTAATGGAGATATGATTGACGGCAGCCATGGGTGGGTGGGTGGGTGTTGAGACAAAGTCCTCGATTGGCATCCCCAGACGATCGAATGCTGACTTCTTCTTTGATTGTTTGACTGGCTCGAGCCTCTCGAAGACGGATGTGCGTTTTCAATTCGGCCATTCTTTACCACCTCTGGTTTGTTTCCGGAACAAGGCTTGGCCTCGAACCCGCCGTCGTCTTCTCTTGCTGTCCGGATGGCTGAGGTAGGTAGAGCGTGCGTCGGAGATTGTCGATTCTTCGGCTGCTTCATCTGCCATCCTCGCCTCGATGTAGTTCGAGGTGAAGGTCTTCTTCGCTGCGGTTCTGATGACCAACGGAGCTTGACTGGAGCCGATGCCTCGGCGGTTCGGGGGAATTTGCTCTCCGTTTTGAAACAGCCGAGTTTGAGTTCTCGTCATCCCATGTGGAGTTGCTGCTGGTGGAAGAGTGCCCATGGCGCTTTCCTCGTTGTAGCCGGCTCTGAACAGCAACTTGGCAGTATTTTGCCCCCAACTCCCTTCCGGTTTGAATCCGAGTTGCTCGAGGTCTGCTGATTCGACAGGTCTGCTCAGGTTCGGAGCTTGCGTCAGACTAGGTAGTGGCACCGTCATTTCTTGCAGAGTGATGACATTGGCCTGAGATAACGACGGGGCCAGCTTCCTTGTCGGAGTAGAAGGCGATTGCTTGGATTTACGGAGCCACTGCGGCGCGAGACGTAGGACAGGCGCCGTTTGGACTGGCAACAGGGTATGTTGCATTGCTCTTGGCTCGAAGCTGATGCGCATCCTTCGCCCAGGTTTCGGCGTTCCTTGGACCTTGAGTCTTGTCTCGTCAGAGGGTGGCGCCGAATTCGCGGGAAGTGGAGTCTTGTCCTGCTTCACTTCTTCAATCTTTTGGGCTCGAGGAGCTTTAGCTGGCAGAACTTCCGCGACCAGGCCCTTTGCTTGGTAGAACTTAGCGTCGGCCAGGTATGCCTCGGCCTCGTTGAATGGCTTGTCATCCGCAACTATGCACCTCTCCACGCCTTCTTCGTAGTACTTGAGGCACTGGTGCCAGGTGGATACCACGATACCGTTCTCGTGCAGCCATGGTCTTCCCAACAGGAGGCGATATGACGTCTGGCAATCGATGATGTGGAAGAGGACCGTTGTATCCAGCGGGCCGATGGAAAGCTTCAAACGAATGATTCCGACGGTGGACTGTCCACCCTGGTTGAAGCCTTGAATGACCAATTGACTTGGTGAGAGCTGGTCGTCGGTGATGCCAAGTTGCCGCATCGTCTGGATAGGCATGATGTTGACGGCGGAGCCACAGTCCAACAAGATTCGGTTCACTGGCTTCTCCTTGATGTATCCCGAGACGTAAAGAGGCCGGTTGTGCAATCGCGTCCCGAGTTGCAGGTCCTCATCTGAAAAGGTTATCGTCGCATCACACGAGGCCACAGCTTTGCGCCTTTGATCGTCCTTCCTCTTCCTCTTGTAGCTAT
This sequence comes from Chamaelirium japonicum, assembly GCA_947650365.1. Lineage (NCBI taxonomy): Eukaryota > Viridiplantae > Streptophyta > Magnoliopsida > Liliales > Melanthiaceae > Chamaelirium > Chamaelirium japonicum. The sequence continues at coordinate 120,917,910 of OX393549.1, read as the reverse complement.
CCGGATTGGCCAAGGCCGCAGCCATTGCCAGGTGAGCCTTCTTCGGGAGATGCAAAGCCTCTACGAGAGGCATGTGCAAGATTGCTTCGTCGTGAGAGGCGGTGCCCCTTTCGTCGGAATCGCCTCCCTCGTCTGTGGAGTCGCCTTCTCCAGAAGTTTCGCTTTCGTTCCTTCCTTCCGACGCCTCATGGACTTCGACCATGCAACAAGACACCTTGATGTGTTGGTCCGCTGGGAGGAAGTGATCTGGGAAGAACTCTTGCAAAGTTGTCGGCTCTGGAAGACTCTGCTGAAGGATATCGTCTTGGCTTGCTGGCGGCACTTTGAACGCCTTCCTTCCTGGAGTCTTGCTTTTCTTCTTGTAGGTCTTCCGCTTGGTGAATCCCCTCATCACACGGTCTTGCTTGAGCTTCTTTTCTTGCCATGGCTTTCGCCGCCGCGGTAGCATGACCCATGCTTCTTCGTCGGTGGATTCTCCTTCACTAGGATGATGATTGACAGCAGCAACTGGTTCCTTTGAAGGCACTTGTTCTTTCGGAGGCTCTACTGGCTCGTCTTCTGATCCCCAGCCGGTGGGCTTGATTTCGTCGACTGGAACGGACGGGGGCCTTGAGTAGAGGACGTAATAGTCAAACTTCCCCGAAGGCTGGCCCAGCAGACCGACCTCCGGATCTCCCTGCTCGTATCTTTTCTGGAGAGCGTATTGGGACGTAGTTTGACTGGAAGGGACTTGCTCTTCTCGAGGCTCTACTGGCGCGTCTTCCGATTCCCAGCCGGTGGGCTTGATTTCGTCGATTGAAACGGACAGAGGCCTTAAGTAGAGGACGTAATAGTCGAACTTCCCCGAAGGCTGGCCCAGCAGACCGACTTCTGGATCTCCTTGCTCGTATCTCCTTTGGAGCGCTCGTTGGGATGTAGCATTGCTTGGAAGAGGTGCTGGTGCGAGCGATGATTGCCCCCAGGGCAGCGGCGTTTCTTCCTCGGAGAATGCAGGAGTACGTTGATATCGCTTCAAGACTTTCTGCTGGGAAGTTGACTTAGCGATTGGCGCTTGACGGTTGATGCACAATTTGGGCACGCTTCGTCGAGCGGCAACGAGTACCGGCGAGAAGGAGCCGAAGGTGATGGACGTCATGTTGGCCGTAGCAACCTCCCCGGAGTCGATCTCTATCTTCCCTTGCTTAGCGAGCGCCATGATTCTTTCCTTGAAGACGAAGCATCTTTCGATGGGATGACTCACCATCCGGTGGTATTTGCAAAAGAGAGGGTCGTCGACGCGATGCATCTGCTCGGGCCTCTTCGAAGGAGGGAGCTCTATCATCTTCTCTTGCAGCAGTTGGTCGAACATGGAGGAGACTTCCGAGTCTGGGAAGGGGTACTCCTTGGCTTCGAGCTCCTCGAGAGTCATCCTTTGTCTTGGCGGCGGAGGCGGTGGTATGGCGACTCCCTTCTTCTGATCCGGCTTGCCACCGATCTTAAATGGTTTGGAGGTTGAAGCAACGTCAGCAACATTGACTTGTTTCGGTTTCGGTGCCAATGGCTTGTCCTTCTTCTCTACCTTCAAGAAGTCCTTGTTCTTCGAGTCCCCGCGGTTTGCTAGGCTAAGTTCCATGTCATGGGCCCGAGTTGCGAGTTCTTCGAAAGACCGAGGCTTGATACCTTTGAGGATGTAGAGCAGACCCCAGTGCATGCCTTGGGTACACATCTCGATGGCCGAGTCTTCAGACAAGCGGTCTCGTGAATTCAGCGCGAGGTTCCTCCACCTGTCGATGTAGTCGATCACTGGCTCATCTTTCCTTTGCTTGACGGCGGTGAGTTCGGTCATGCTGACGGTTCGTCTGGTGCTGTAGAAGCGATTGAGGAACTCCCTCTCCATCTGATCCCAGCTGTCGATGGTCCCTGCAGGAAGATCAACGTACCAGTCGAATGCGTTGCCTTTGAGGGTGCGAACGAATTGCTTCACCATCTCGTCGCCATATGTGCCGGCATTATTGCAGGTCTCGATGAAGTGGGCGACGTGCTGTCTCGGATTTCCCTTTCCGTCGAAGTGCTGAAACTTTGGTGGCTGGAATCCGACTGGGAAGCGTAGCTGCTGGATCCTCGCGGTGTAGGGCTTCGAGTATGCTGTCGTGATCGGAGGAAGGCTCCTGCCGTGGGAACGCATCATATCGGCTATCAACGCTTGGACTTGCTGAGCATTCATCGTTGCCGTTGCTGGAGGTTGAGTGGCCACCGAGGCTGGCGTCGGGGAGACGACTTCCACTGGGACGGGAGCCGAGGAGAGCGCTGGAGTAACTGCTTGAATCGTCGAAACAACCTCTTGTGGAGCGGGAGTTGAAGACGGAACTTGAGCGGCTACTGGAGAAGCGACGGGCTGGCCGACTGGTGAAGCATCCTTTGCGCTTAGCTTTTGGAGCAGAGTGTTGATGTGACGATCCTTCTCCTCCATTAGCCGAGTAATTTGCGCCATATGCTCGCTCATCTGCATGACTTGTAGCTGAAGAGCGGACGGAGGGTGGTGACTGAGAACATCTCGGTGTTGCATGTTCGCATCCTTGCCGTCATCATCAGAGATGTATTTACGCCGACTTGCTTCTGGCTGATGATTGACGTTTGCCCCCTGCAGAGGAGGTGCAACGTCTGCTGGAGAACCCGAACGGGTTCGGGGTTGGGGCTGGTCCTCCCCAAACTTCTGGACATGGACTCCAGGATCGAGGCTCGTTCCTTCAAGCACCAGGGCCTCGTCGGCGCTTTGGCGAGCATCTTCGGTAGTAGCTTCTGGCACGAAGACGTCAGCGAGAGTCCGTGTACGCCGAGTGTAGACGCGCACCATTGGAGGAGCATCACCCTCCGAATTTACTGGATCACCGTGTCGGAGTAGAGGAGACTCGGCGATTGGTGAGAGGCTTGGAGCAAACGCATCGTTGTTTGTTCCGGCCATTGCAAACTTCAAGCAGCTTCTTCAACCGTACGGATGAAAGGAGAAGAGGTCCCACCGGGCGTGCCAGAAATCTATGGACGCGGAAAAAAGCGCGGGTCGTCTTTATTGCGAATCACACGAGATTACAATTGTGGCCGGGACCCGGGTTGCTCGGGTGTAGCGAGTCCGGGTTGCGGCGAGTTTTGATCAGGGGATTGTGGGAAAGATCTTCTGGGGGATCCCTTTGATCCGCGTCTCCACGTGGTGTTCGTGCGAGAGCTCTGAAGGGGCTGCCCAGGACAAGGGTTTTACAGGGAGAGGGTTTTGGAGAGGCTAAGGAATGTCCACCGTTGCTTTGTCCCTTCCGTGCTTCGCGCTTTCTCGGCTAGGGGGTTTTCGGCTTTGTTCCTCGGTCTTCGCGTCTTCCTCGTTCCTTGCTTGACCTCGGTGTCCTTGATCGTTGGTTCGCGGCGTCGATCGAGCTTTTGGCGTTGGCTTTGGCTTTGGCTTTTTGGCTTTGGCTTTGCTTCGGCGTGGCTCTGGCTTTTGCTTTGCTTCGGCGTTTGCACTTGGACGTAGCTGGGAGAGACTTGCGATGCTTTCGTTCTTCCGGACTTCGCGTCGTATCGGCTAGAACGTGCGGTGCTTTTGCTCGTGGCCGGCGTAGTCGCTTGGCTTGGCACTTGCGTTGCTTTGGCGCGGGCTTTACTGGGGCTTTGCTTTGGCTTCTTGCGTTGGCTTTAGCTTTGGCGTCAACTCGATCTTCTTCTTCGAACGACGTGGGCTACTTCTCCGGTGCTTCGACGGTTTACGTATCGACTGGACTTCTCTTCTTCTCCGGGCTTCTTTGGCGTGATCGGAGTCGAAGAATGGTTTCGAAGATGGTGGGGGTAGCACCGATCTCCGTGCGACGGTTGTGGCGTCGGCTTTTGTTGATGAAGACGACGAGGGTAGCGACGGTCTCCGTGCGACGGTTGTAGCGTCGGCTTTTATTGATGAAGACGACGGGGTAGCGACGCTTCAGACGATCTGCTCCAGGCTTTCTTCTTCGTGGATGGCGCAGGTGTTAGTCGAAGATGACGGGGTGATGACGCTTCGCTTCTCTCCTCCGGGCTTTGGGGCTTGATTGGGATCGAGGATTTGTTGGAGACGACGGGGTAGTGCCGCTCCTCTTCTTCTCCGGGCTTTTGGGCTTGATCGGAGTCGAAGCCTTGTTGGAGACGACGGGGTAGTGCCGCTCCTCTTCTTCTCCGGGCTTTTGGGCTTGATCGGAGTCGAAGCTTGTTGGAGACGACGGGGTAGTGCCGCTCCTCTTCTTCTCCGGGCTTTTGGGCTTGATCGGAGTCGAAGCTTGTTGGAGACGACGGGGTAGTGCCGCTCCTCTTCTTCTCCGGGCTTTTGGGCTTGATCGGAGTCGAAGCTTGTTGGAGACGACGGGGTAGTGCCGCTCCTCTTCTTCTCCGGGCTTTTGGGCTTGATCGGAGTCGAAGCTTGTTGGAGACGACGGGGTAGTGCCGCTCCTCTTCTTCTCCGGGCTTTTGGGCTTGATCGGAGTCGAAGCTTGTTGGAGACGATGGGGTAGTGCCGCTCCTCTTCTTCTCCGGGCTTTTGGGCTTGATCGGAGTCGAAGCTTGTTGGAGACGACGGGGTAGTGCCGCTCCTCTTCTTCTCCGGCCTTTGCTTCTGGCGTCTTCGGAGTCGAAGGGTTCTTCTTCTCCGAGCTTTCTTCTTCGTGCACGGAGTCGAAGGGATGATCTTCGTGTGCAAGGGTCTTCACGTTGATGAAGACTTTCAGTAAGCCGATCCCTCGGGACAGGCTTGACTGTGCCTCGTGAAGCCTTGGGTCGATGAAGAAGCGTCTCCTCTTCTGCAGAGCTCTGGCGTTTCGTCTTCAATTTCCCGACCATTTTTTCCTTCCCCCACCCCCTCTATTTATAGGCAAAGAGGCGGGGAGAGAGATATGGGAACTTTTTAATTTTAAATCCCTTTTGTATCTCTCTCATAATTACCCGGATTTTATTCATCCATTGATGAGGGGAATAACATTTAGTTGTTTTCCTTTTCTGGCGGGTGCAATTATGGTTGGATTTTGCGCACGAAATCGATGGCGATCGGGCGCTTCGTCTTGTGCGTCGGATCGAGGGATCGGCGCAGATCCGCGTGTGTGCAGACGTCATATGCTACCTCCCCCCGCGCATGGCGGTATTTCCTTCCTTTTCTTTCTTTTCTTTCCTTTTCTTTTCTTTCCTTTTCTTTTCTTTCCTTTCTTTTCTTTCCTTTTTTTTCTTTTCTTTCTTTTTCTTCCCTTTCCTTGCAGGGCCGGCCGGCCCCTCCATGGGGTTCGGTCCCCACTAGGGCCGGCCCTATGGGGTTCGGACCCTAGTAGGGGCCGGCCCCTTTTGAAGTGGGGTCCGGGTCCGCATTGGCGAGCGCGAGTCGGGTCCGCGTGTCGGGTTTGCATCCACGTCGGTGCGCGCGAGTTGGGTCCGCGTGTCGGGTTTGCATCCGCGTCGGCACACGTAAGTCGGGTTCGGGTCTGACGAAATTCGTGTGCCTACAATAGTGTCGTAGCTTTTTTGTAGCGAAGATGAGCGCCAGACAGACCTTCTCAATCGGGGAGTAGTTTAGCTCCGCGCCGATGAGAGTGCGGCTCAAATAATAGCATGCTGTTTCTTTGCCTAGCTCGTTGTCTTGAGCCAGGAGTGCCCCCAAGGACTGCTCCTGGGCGCTGATGTAAAGGACTAATGGCTTCCCTTGAACTGGTGCTGTCAGAACCGGGGGCTTGAGTAAGTAATCCCTGATGTTTTGGAGGGCTTCCTGACAAGCTTCATCCCACTTGAATGCTGCTCCTTTCTTCATGAGGCGACTGAAGGGCCTGCATTTTCCAGCTAGGCTGGCGATAAACCTTCTGATATATGCTAGATGGCCCTGGAGACCTCGAAGGTCTCGCACAGTTTTCGGGATTGGCATATTGAGGATAGCATCTATCTTGGTTTGATCTATCTCGATGCCTCGATGGCGTACGACAAAGCCGAGAAACTTTCCCGAGGAGACCCCAAATGCGCATTTAAGCGGGTTCATGCGGAGCTGGTACCTTCGAAGTCGCTTGAAGATTAGCTCGAGGTCTTGAAGATGTGTGGACTTCTGTCTTGATTTTACCACGAGGTCGTCGACATAGCATTCTACATTCTGATGAAGGATATCGTCGAAAATTTTTTGCATGGCTCGTTGGTAAGTGGCTCCTGCGTTCTTCAAGCCGAAAGGCATGACTTTGTAGCAGTAGATCCCTTTGGGTGTGCGGAATGCCGTAAGCTCTTCGTCTTTCGGTGCCATCCGGATCTGGTTGTAGCCTGAGGATCCATCCATGAAGGTTAATGCTTCATGGCCTGTTGTCGCATCCACCATCAGTTCTGTGATTGGCAGTGGAAAGTCATCTTTGGGGCACGCATTGTTTAAGTCTCTGAAGTCCACGCATACTCTGATCTGGCCGTTCTTCTTCTTGACTGGGACCACGCTGGAGATCCACGTTGGATACTTAACTTCTCGGATAAAGCCGGCTTCGATGAGCTTGTTGCCTTCGCCCTCTATTTGCGGTACCAGTTCCGGCCGGTAGCGTCTTTGTCCTTGCTTGACGGCGCTAGCTCCATGTTTGACAGCAAGCTGGTGTACTGCAATCTTGGGGTCGAGTCCCGGCATTTCCTTGTAGGACCATGCGAAGACATCTCTGTATTCTTGGAGTAGCTTGATGTATGCGGCCTCCTCTTCGGGAGTCAGGAGTGCACTTACGAATGTAGGCCGAGGATCCTCTTGCGTACCCAAGTTGATTTCCTTCAAATCGTCGACGGTAGATTGCCCCCCTTCTTCGAGGACGGGCGGTGCATCTGGCAACTCGTCGTCCAAAGTAGAAGTGTCGTCGACCGATGAGTCCGCAATTGTGATATGATTAAGAGAGACCAGAATGATATCGGGAACATCATCATGTTGAAAGAATGACATGGGTGGGTGGGTGGGAATGATTTTTCTTACCTTAGTGGGTGGCTTTCCCAAACGGTCGAATACTGACCTTCGCTTTGCTTGTCCGATTGGCCCAAGTCTTTTGAATACTGATATGGGGTTTTGACTTGCCTGGTTTTTGACGCTCTTATTTTGCTTTTGAGGTATGATCTGACGCCGAGCTCGATATCGCCTTCTTTTGGCGCCCTTTGTAGCGGGATGAATGATATTGGTGGAGCGTGCATCGGAGGCTGACGATCCCTCTTCCGCTTCATCCACCAACTTCACCTCAATGTAGTTAGAGGTGAAGGTCTTCTCTCCTGTTATCTTGATGACCATCGGGGTTTGACGAGAGCCGATGCCTCACCGATTTGGTGGGATCTGCTCGCCACCCTGGAGTAAATGGGCTTGAGTCTTAGTCATCCCGTGTGGTATTGGAGCTGGCAGGAGCGTACTCATATGTGCAGCACTGTCTTTGTCGTAGCCAGCTTTGAACAGCAGCTTGGCGGCATTTTGCCCCCAGCTTCCTTTTGGCTTGAATGTGAGTTAGCTGGATTCGAAGATGGGTTTTGGCGAACTTGAAGCTTGCCCCAGGCTGGGTAGTGGCAGTGTCATCTCTTGCAGAGTGATGACATTAGCTTCCGATAGCGGCTGGACCACCCCTTTTGGCGAGGCAAAAGGTGGTGGTTCATCTTTGCGAAGCCACTGAGGCGTGAAGTGTAAGACTGTCGTAGCTTGGACAGGTAATGGAGTATGCTTCATGGATCTTGGCTTGGAGCTGATGCGCATTCTTCGTCTCGGCGCTAGCACTTCTTTGACTTCGTGTATCGCCTTAGATGGTGGTACTGGATTTGAAGTTGGCATAGCTTCATCCTGCTCCATCCTTTTAGCTTTCTGAGTTCGAGGAGCTTTAGCTGGAAGGATTTCTGCAACAAGGTCCTTTGCTTGGTAAAACTTGGCATCGGCGAGGTGCGCTTCAGCCTCATTGAATGGTTTGTCGTCTGCAACAATGCACTTCTCTAGACCTTCCTCGTAGTACTTGAGGCATTGGTGCCAAGTAGACACTACGACACCGTTTTCGTGCAGCCACGGTCTTCCCAGCAAAAGGTGATATGATGTTTGACAGTCAATGACGTGGAAAAGAACCGTCGTGTCAAGCTGACTGATGGAGAGTTTTAGACGAATGATCCCTATGGTGGACTGTCCTCCTTGGTTGAACCCTTGAATGACCAGCTGGCTTTGTGAGAGCTGGTCGGTGGTGATGCCGAGCTGGCGCATTGTTTGGATAGGCATGATGTTAACGGCGGAGCCACAGTCCAACAGGATTCGATTTACCGGCTTCTCGTTGATGTATCCCGAGACATAGACAGGTCGATTGTGCAGTTGTGCTCCGAGCTGCAAATCTTCGTCCGAGAAAGTTATTGCTGCGTTACATGAGACAATAGTTTCGTTCTTCTCGGCGTTTTTCTTCTTTCTTTTGTAGCTGTCTGGGTCTGTCAAAGCCTCGGTCATTGCTAGGCGAGCTTTCTCTGGGAGGTGTAGTGCTTCTATGAGTGGCAAGTGCAGGATTGCTTCATCGTAAGCAGCAGTACTGTCTTTGTCGGAATCATCCTCCTCGTTATCGGTGTTGCTTTCTTTGGAAGTCTTGATCCTATCTTCTTCTTCCGGCGCTACGTGAATCTCAACCATGCAACAGGAGGCTTCGTGCTGCTGATTAGCTGGGAGGAAGTAATCCGGGAAGAACTCTTGCAACGTTGTCGGTTCTAGAGGGTTTTGTAGGAGGAGATCATCAGGATCTGCTGGCGGTACTTTGAATGCTTTTCTTCCTGGAGCTTTGCTTTTCTTTTTGTAAGTTCTTCGTTCCGGAAGCTTTCTTGTTACCCGATCGATCTTGCGACTTCTTGGCATCCATGGCCTTCGTCTGCGAGGCAACATGACCCATACATCTTCATCAGTGGATTCTTCGTTACCAAGGTGAAGCTCTGGAGTGGCAGCTGTAGGTTCTTCATGGGTCGGGGAGACCTGCTCCTCTGGGGACCTTGGTGGTTCGCCTTCTGACTCCCAGCCGGTGGGCTTGATTTCTTCTATTGAGACAGGCGAAGGTCTGGAATAGAGGACGTAGTAGTCGAATTTACCTGAGGGCTGGCCTAACAGACCGACCTCCGGGTCTCCTTGCTCGTATCTTGCCTGGAGATTTGTGAGTTCTCCATGAGTCGGGGAGCCTTGCTCCTCTGGGGACCTTGGTGGTTCGCCTTCTGACTCCCAGCCGGTGGGCTTGATTTCTTCTATTGAGACAGGCGAAGGTCTGGAATAGAGGACGTAGTAATCGAATTTACCTGAAGGCTGGCCTAACAGACCGACCTCCGGGTCTCCTTGCTCGTACCTTGTCTGGAGATTTCGTTGGGACATAGCTTTGTTTGAGAGAGACGTCGACGTAGGCGACGGTTGCCCCCAGGGCAGTGACGTTTCTTCCTCAGCGAGCTTAGGAGTGTACTGCTGTCGTCTTGAGACTTTCCGTCGTGGAGCTAACTTCGCAATCGGTCTTTGGCGGTTGATGCGCAACTTGGGCCTTCTCTGGTGGGCAGCAACGAGTACTGGTTGAAACGAACCGAAGGTGATGGATGTCATGTTTGCTGTTGCGACGTCGCTGGAGTCGATCTCAATTTTTCCTTGCTTTGCGAGTGTCATGATCTTTTCTTTGAAGACGAAACACTTCTCAATAGGATGGCTAACCAGTCGATGGTATTTGCAGAAGAGCGGATCGTTGACCCGATGCATCTGTTCGGGCCTTTTTGAAGGAGGAAGCTCGATCATCTTTTCTTGTAGCAGTTGATCGAACATGGAGGAGACTTCTGAGTCTGGAAAGGGATACTCTTTGGCCTCAAGTTCTTCTAGAGTCATCTTTGACTGTCTTTGGGGTGGAGGCGGTGGTATGGCAGCTCCCTTTTCTTGATCCGACTTACCGCTGATTTTGAGTGGCTTGGAGGCCGAGGCGATGTCGGCGACATTAACTTGCTTCAATTTGGGTGCTGGCGGTTTGTCTTTCTTTTCCACCTTCAGGAAGTCTTTGGTCTTTGAGTCCCCGCGATTTGCTAAGCTGAGCTCCATGTCGTGGGCTCGAGTTGCGAGTTCTTCGAAGGACCGAGGCTTGATCCCCTTGAGGATGTAGAGTAAGCCCCAGTGCATGCCTTGGGTGCACATCTCAATAGCCGAGTCTTCCGACAAACGATCTCGTGAATTCAGGGCGAGATTCCTCCATCGATCGATGTAGTCGATTACTGATTCGTCCTTCCTTTGCTTGACAGCAGTAAGCTCGGTCATGCTAACGATGCGCCGAGTGCTGTAGAAGCGGTTGAGGAATTCCCTTTCCATCTGATCCCAGCTGTCAATGGATCCTGGAGGAAGGTCAACATACCAGTCAAAAGCATTACCTTTGAGGGTGCGAACGAACTGCTTCACCATCTCATCGCCGTATGTGCCGGCGTTGTTGCAAGTCTCGACGAAGTGGGTAATGTGTTGCATTGGATTCCCCTTCCCGTCGAAGTGCTGGAACTTTGGTGGCTGGAACCCGGTAGGGAAGCGCAGCTGCTGGATCCTTGTAGTGTAAGGCTTCGAATATGCCGCCGTAATCGGAGGTAGGCTGCCGCCGTGGGAATGCATCATGTCAGCCACTAGTGCTTGTATTTGCTGGGCATTCATCGTTGCTGCCATTGAAGGTTGCGCGGTCACCGAGACCGGCACGAGAGCCGAGGAAAGTGCAGGAGTAGTTGCTAGTGTTGCCGGGCCAACTTCTGCAAGAGCAGGAGTTGGAGACGGGGCTGAAGCAGCTACTGGAGAAGCAAGAGGTTGACCGAATATTGCGACATCCCTGGCACTCAGTCTCTGAAGCAAGGTGTTGATGTGACGATCTTTCTCTTCCATTAGTCGGGTGAGCTGAGCCATGTGTTCACCTATTTGTATGACTTGGAGCTGGAGAGCGGACGGAGGATGATGTCGCAGGACGTCCCGATGTTGCATGCCCGCACCCTCGCCATCATCGTCGGAGACGTAGTTACGCTGACTTGTTTCTGCTTGATGACGGATGTTTGCCCCCGGCAAGGGAGGTACAAAGTCCACTGGAGAACCCGAACGGGTTCGGGGTTGGGGCTAGTCCTCCCCAAATTTCTGGACAGATGTTCCAGGATTGAGGCTTGTTTCTTCATGCACCAAAGCCTCATTGGTGACTTGGCGGGCATCTTCGGCAACAGTTTCTGGCGTGAAGAAGTCCGCAAGAGTTTGAGTACGCCGAGTGTAGACGCGTACTACCGGGGGAATGGCATCCTCCGGGTTTTCTGGATCACCGTGTTGGAGTAGTGGAGACTCGGCGATAGGTGAGAGGCTTGTTGGAGCAAACGTATCGTCGTTCGTTCCGGCCATGGCGAACTTTGAAGCAACTCCTTCAAACGTACGGATGAAAGGAGAGGAGGTCCCACCGGGCGTGCCAGAAATCTGTGAGCGCGGAAAAAGATTCGGGTCGTCTTTATTGCGGATCACACGAGATTACAAATTTTCTTTGATCAGGAGATTGTGGGAGAGATCCTCTGGAGGGTCCCTTTGATCCGCGTCTCCACGTGGTATTCGTGCGAGAGCTCTGAAGGGGTTGCCCAGGACAGGGGTCTTTACAGGGTAAGGGTTTTTGAGAGGCTAAGGAGTTTCCACCGTTGATTTTGTCCCATCCGTGCTTCACGCTTTCTCGGCTAGGGAGGCCTTGGGCTTCGTTCCTCGGTCTTCGTGTCTTCCTCGATCCTTGCTCGACCTTGGCGTCCTTGATCGTCGGTTCGCGGCGTCGATCGTGTTTTTGGCTTCAGCTTTGGCTTTAGCTTTCGGCTTTTACGTAGCTTTGGCGTGGCTCTGGCTTTTGCTTTGCTTTGGCGCTTGCGCTTGAACGTAGACGGGTAGAGACTTGCAATGCTTTAGTTCTTCCGGACTTCGCGTCGTATCGGCTAGAACGTGCGGTGCTTTGCTCGTGACCGTCGTAGTTGCTTGGCTTTGGCACGTGCGTTGCTTTAGCGTGGGCTTTACCGGTGCGTTTGCTTTGGCTTCTTGCGTTGGCTTTGGCTTTGGCTTTGACTCGATCTTCTTCTCGAACGGCGAAGGCTACTTTTGCGAGGCTTCTTAATTCTTCCGGCTTCCTCGACGGTTGTGGCGTCGGCTTGGCTTCTCGGTGGGGGTAGCACCGATCCTTGTGCGACGGTTGTAGCGTCGGCTTTTGTTGATGAAGACGGCGGGTGTAGTACCGGCTTCAACACGACGGTTGTAGCGTCGGTTTTTGTTGACGAAGGCGGCAGGGGTAGCACCGGCTTCAGGCCTTCTTCTCTCGGCTTTCTTCTTCGTGCAAGGAGTTGATGCCTTTGAAGACGACGGGTATTGTCGGCTTCGATCTTCTTCTCCGGCCTTTGCTTATGGCGTCTTCGGAGCTGATGAAGATCGTTGGAGCGATCGGGTGATGACGGCTCCGGGTCTTCTTCTCCACGCTTTCTTCTTCGTGCGAGGAGTCGAAGCTCTGATCTCCGAGTGCAAGGTCTTCACGTTGATGAGGACTTGAAGGGCCAAGGACTCCCGTAGGATATGCTTGCCGTGCCTCGTGAAGCCTTCGGTCTTCAAGCGTTGGAGCTTCTTCGTAGCGCTCTTTCGTCTTCAGCTTTTCGGACCTTTTGTGCCTTCCCCCACCCCTTCTATTTATAGGCAAAGGGGGGCGGTTGGGGGAGATATTGCTGAAATCTTTTTGTTTCATCCAATATCTCCCCCCATAACCATCAAGATATTGTTCCTTGATTCGGGGAAACAAACTCGATCCCCTCCTTTTTAGTTGGGGTGGTTACGGGCTAGATGTGACTCGATCTTTTAAAGATTGAGTTGTTATTCTTGTTGCACTTTTGGATCGGATGGCGACACAACGTCATCTTGTCCGTTGGATCGAGGGATCGTCGCGGATCTACGGCTACGTAGACGTCCACGCCACCTCCCCCCGCATCGAGGCGGTTTTGATTTCTTTTTCTTTTTCTTTTCTTTTCTTTTCTTTTCCTTTTCTTTTTCTTTTTCTCTTTTTCTTTTTTTTTTCTTTATGGCCGGCCCCACCTCTCCATGAGGAGGGGGGCACGGTTTTCTAGAAGGGGGGGCCGGTGGGCCCCCCCCTCTTTGTGTTCGGGTAGCGGGTCCGGTGGGACCCGCTTGCTTTGAGTTGGGCTGCGGCGCGCGAGCCGAATTTGCATGCGGGCCGAGTGCATATGCGGGCCGTTTGTGTGCGGGCCCAATTTTGCATGCGGGCCGTTGTGTGCGGGCCCAATTTTGCATGCGGGCCGTTGGTGTGCGGGCCGAGTTTCGCATGCGGGCCGTTGTGTGCGGGCCGAGTTTCGCATGCGGGCCGTTGTGTGCGGGCCGGGTTTCGCATGTGGGTCGTTGCATGCGGGCCGTTGTGCGCGGGCCGTTGTGTGCGGGCCGAGTTGCGCGTGTGGGCCGTTGCGTGGGGGCCCAAGTGCGTATGCGGGCCGTTCGTGTGCGGGCCCAATTTTGCATGGGCAAGTCGGGTTCGACCCGAAGGCCGTTGGGTGCGGGCCTATTTTTCGTGTAAAAATCGGGTTCGACCCGTGGGCTAATTTCGATGCCCACAGTGGCATCAAGAAAAAATGTTGGACAGCTAATAATTTCATCTAAGCCTAGGTCCATGAAATCAAAGTAATTTTAAGGTCACGTGATCCTCTCTCATGGTTTTTGCATGGAATAGATCATTTGCCAACCGCTTTGGATGACGTGTTTTTTTTTAAATACAAAAATAACCATGGGATCCTCCTATATTAATTAACAGTGTATGATATAGATAGGAACACTTTTTTTTTAACGAAAATAGTGGCACGGGTTACTATAGTTATTTCACTTTAGTAGCTACAGTGAAATAATTGTAGCTGCTACAATGATTTTTATCGTGGCTACTAAAAAGATTTCCCTACAGTAAATCCATTGTAGCGTATATACTCAATTATATTCAAATAATATTTTATTTAATTGATTATTATTTTGTATATTTGAGTACCATTTGAAACCACTATACCTGCTACAGTGATTTTAAAGTAGGGAATTAAGTATCATTTGCATAAACTGAGTATCATTGCTATAATGATTTTACAATAGCAAAGCTGTTTTTAGCAACCAAAACAAAATCATTATAGCTGTTATAGCGTTTTCACTAGTTGCTATAGTGAAATAACTATAGCAACTAAAGTGGTCCCACTATCGATATCGAAAAAGGATGTTTCATAGGGATCGGGAGCGGTTTTATAGGCAATGGCAATTTAGTAAATTCGGTAACTTATCCTTAATTACCGTTTTAGTCTTTTAGTAATTACTTGAGTTGTTGCATTTTAAATGGTAAAACATGGATCTGGGCTAAGAGGAAATGGTTGACGGGACCCATCCTAAAATGAAACTGTTAAAAAGGATTGATTGCTGTCCGTCCATTTTTTCACTTTGGGAAGATTTTGATCATATAAATATGTGTGTGGGTTTTGATGGTGGGTTTCCCTATTGGTGGATCTCTATTGAGACTAAAGAGAATTCAACACTCCATCTGATTGACTATCTCATTTTGGGAGCATCAAGAAGAGCGGGTTAGATTTGCTTGCTAAGAAGGAAGTTATGTGATGTTGGGATTTAGTCCTAACATTGGCTGGGGATGAGCAAATGGTGTCTTTATATAGTGGACTTCATTGTTAGAGAGTAGAGGCCCAGTTCGAGGGAGCCGCAGAGCCGAAGCGAAGAACCAGTCGTAGCAAAACAGCATCGGTGCCCGAGTGATGCACATTGGGCGTCATTTCTTAGGTCGGTCGCGGGCACTTGGGCAAACTCAGGCGGCACTCGAGCGCCTACAGATTTCCAAATGAGGGTTTCAGGCACGGGTTTGCGGCTTCATATATATACTTAATATTCTCTTGTAACCCTAAGAAGAACCTTAATATATTCCTAAGCTCTTTGAGAGGTACGACTGCTACTGCATCGACTAGAGTTTGCTTCCGAAAATGAAGAGGAAGGAACACTACTTATTCGTCGATTGCATGGGGATTCTTGTGAAGCTTGGTCTAATGTGAGATTTATCCTTGTAATTGAGTGGTTGCTATTGTTTATTGAAGGTAATGGAATCAGTGTGGTGGTTAGAGGATGTAGGTAATTTATCGAACCTCTGTAAATCTTGTGTCTCTCTGTGCATGCTTGGATTGTGCATCTGTGTTGCTTGCTTGTGCATTTTCTGCAGGTGCTCTCTAATTGGGTGCTAAGTTTTAGGGTGATCTCCCTATCGAAAGATCATCTTCTAATTGGGCTCATCACAACTATGTAACAATTGGTGATCTTGGTGTTCTGCTATGCCTAGTTCATTTCTTGATCAACAATACCTAGTATCAGAGCATCCAGTTTCTGTTTTTCGTTGGGTAGCCATAGCAAAAGAAAGGAAGCTCAAGATCGAGAAATTCAGCGATATGAACTTTGGATTTTGAAAGATGCAGATAGAGGACATACTACTTGTATCAGAAGGATCTCTATCTCCCTATAAAGGAAAATCGAATAATCCAAAATAGATGTCTGAAGACGAGTGGGAGGTCCTTGACCAGAAGACACTCACCGCAATTCGACTCTCACTCTCATCTCAAGTTGCGTTCAATATAAAGAACGAGAAGATGACAGAAGACTTGATGGCGTCTCTATTGAAGGTCTGCGAGAAATCATCAGCCTCGGATAAGGTGTTTCTCATGAAAAGATTGTTCAATATGAAGATGGTTGAAGGCAAGAGCATTGCACAGCATCTCAACGAGTACAAAAACATTATCGCACCTGAAGTCAATGGGAATTAGCTTCAAGGATAAGATCGGGGCATTGTTGATTCTCTCATGACTGCCGAATAGTTGGAAAGATTTGGTGATAAAGACAATCGATTCCTCAAGAATGGAGAAATTGAAGTTTGATGAGCTTGTTAGCGTGCTTCTAAGAGATGAGGCTTGAAGGAAATCCTCGTGTGTGTCTGCTGAGTCTTTGGGAAGCATATTGAATGTTAATTGGAAAGATTGACAAAGAAAGGGAACAAATTTTTCAGTAGATCAAAGTCCAGAGGTAAGTCCAAGGGTCTACATTGCAAGCCCATTGGCAATTGTTGAATCTATGGCAAGAAGGGATATTACAATAGGGATTGTCAATCTGCTCGACAATCCGGGAAAGACTCGTGCCAGGGAGGTGGAAAGGATTCGATGAATCTCACTGATGGCGGCGACTCTTTAGATGCCATTATTTTTTTCTTTATCTACAAACAACGAGTCTTGTGTGCTAGACTCGAGAGCGCGCATCATTCCATGCTACCGACCAGAAGAAGATCCTGCAGAGCTATGTGCTAAGGAATCTCAAAAAAGTTTATTTGGGCGATGACAAGCCATGTAGCATAACTGGTAAGGGAGATATCCAATGGCATAAGTTTATAATTGAAGGATATCAGGCACGTTCCTGAACTAAGGTGGAATCTTTTTTTTTAGTCTGTTAGTGGATTCAAGATACATAACCACTTTCGAATAGGATACTTGGAAGGTATCTTGGGGACCTATGATGATTGCACACGAAAAGAAGGAAGATACAGTGCACGCCACGAAGGACACGATGAATTCCATTGTGGTTGCTTCAGTGAGTTAGGACACAAAATTATGGCATTGTAGACTCAGGTAAATGAGTGAGAGTGTCATACAAGCCATGGTTACTAAATGCAAAATGTAGAGACTAAAGCATTTGGAGCTGGAATTTTGTGACGATTGCAGCAACACAAAGTCAATTTCAACAAGATCGGACGATCTTCAAAGCTGGCGAAACTTGAGTTGGTACACACGGATGTGTGGGGACCGGCCCAAGTACCCTCAGATAGTGGATCTCAATATTATGTCATATTTATTGATGATGCCATCTGGAAGGTGTGGGTGTACTTCTTAAAGCAAACGTCGGAAGTCTTCGACAAGTTCAAGAAGTGGAAGGCGATGGTGGAAAACGAGAAAGACTTGAAGATCAAGTGCTTGTGGTTAGATAATGGCGGAGCGTACTGTAGTAGCTATTTCAAGAGCTATTATTCTGAGCATGGGATAAAGCATCAGAAGACGGTTCTTGGAATTCTCCCAGCAAAATGGAGCTGCAAAACGAATGAACAGGACCATTTAAGAGCATGTCAGAAGCATGAAATTGTATGCAAAGTTGTCGAAGCAATTCTGGGCCGAGGCTGTGGCCACGGATGTAAATTTAATCAACAAAGAGCCATTAGTTGCATTGGATCTTGGGGTACCAAAAGAAGCGTGGACAGGGAAGGAGTTCCATTTGGCGCACCTGAGAGTGTTTGATTGCACGGCTTATGTTCATGTTGATCCGCAAAGCGTAACAAACTAGTCGCCAAATTACGCAGGTGCATATATTCACTAGATACGGAGGTCAAGAGTTTGACTACCGACTATGAGATCCAGCAAGCCGAAAAGGTCATTAGGTTGAATAGTGTGGTATTCAACGAGAAGGCAATACACGTCGAGACTTCAGAGGAAGGTAAAAACCCAGAAGACCCCATCTTTGTAGATTTTGAAGAGGACTCCATGATCACCTCTCAGAATCCTTGGGAAACCCAAGAAGAGGAGACACATGCAAAGGAACTAGCAGCCCCACAACAACTGAGGAGATCAACCCAAAGTGCACACGGTCGGACCCCTCAACATTATACATCATCTCTCAATTACTTACTACTATCGAACGATGGCGATCCTAAATCTATGAGGGAGCATTACAGGACGAAGCCAAAAAAGAGTGGGAGTAAGATAATGGATAAGAAGATGAACTCACTGGACAAAAAACATACTTGAGAACTAATAGAGTTAATTACCTGAGGGCTTTCGAGCCTAACAAGTGGGTTTACAATAGCAAGGAAGACCATGACGGAACAAGGCGATACAAGACGAGGTTGGTAGTCAGGGAATTCCAGCGCACAGAATGTCGATATCGACTATTCCGATATCTATTCTCCGATGGTTAAAATGGCAACTACCATATTAGTATTAAGCTTTGTGGCAGTGGAGGATCTTCATCTAAAGCACCTAGATGTGAAGATCGTGTTTCTACACGGAGATATCAATGAGAAGAACTACATGCACCAACCACAGGGGTACACTCAGCGAGGCGACAAGAACCTGGTTTGCAGATTCAAGAAGAGCTTGTATGGTTTGAAGAAGGAGCGGATAGTGGTACTACATATTTGATAGGTTCTTGAATAATATGTTTGTTATCCTGTTACTGTACGTGAATGATATGCTTGTTGCAGGGCCAAGCATATCGAAAATTGATAAGCTAAAGTATGGACTCTCAATCTTAGCACAACGAACTTTCTCCGAGAAAGATTGTCGTACATATGTCACACTACAACATATCTCTCCTTAATCGGGGGCCAAAAAAGGCCATTTATAATGTTAATCGGGAGCCTAGCCGCCGAATAACCTTGCCGCAAAAGGCTCCGTCAAAATAGCTCTTTTTGGCCAGAACCGTCGTATTTGCTATGAATACTTATGGCGGCTAGTATCTTTTTGCAATGGTTGACCTGGCCCCCGCATATACCCTCAATTATAATTAAAAAAAAAAAAGGTTGAGACAATGCGTAGCCAAGATTCGATTGCACTTATCCACAGTAACCCAAGTGGCACTTACAAATTTCTCATCTTTTCCGACAGACAAGATGGACAAATCGGATGGGACTGAGCTAGCCGCCGCTATTAGCCATCGTTTTCGGTGGGATGAGCTACCAGTCGCTTTTTTCCATTGTTTTTGGCGGGCTTATTGACCGCCGCATTTGAGGCCGACCTTTTCTGACCTTGGGGATCGAGCCGCAGGCTGCATTTGGCTATCTTTTCCGGCGGCTCTGCAAACCAGCCGCAAATGGACCCTTATTCGGCTGCTCTTACAAACAACGCCACATATTTCCTCTTTTCCGACGAAGTGGAGCATGGCCACCACTTACGCCGCCGCCGTAATAGTTTTATTTTGTTGAAGTGTCACCATAATCTTCTATACAAGAAGAGCCCGAGAGCTACAAAAACCAGCTTATATTGAATAATGAATTTACTAAACAATAGGGTTAGGGGATCTTTGGCTTGCCATGAAATCAAAAGGGTGAAAGTTGAACAACTCATCCACGCGAGGCAATGGCAAATTGATTCAAAAAGAGCAAGTTGGCGGACCAAACGACATCAAACTGCGGTTAGGTCACGATCACAGCTTAGAAGTCCAAGGTGTCTTGGCGTCGATCTCTTTATTAAATCACGTAACCCATGAACGTGTGACCAAGGTTTGCTGTTGACTCATGCATGCACACGCCTCGTGTGAACTCTCTTCGACCATGCGCGATCAAGCAAGTTGCAGTAAACATACAAAGGAGATTGATGATGATGACGATGATGATAATATAATAATAGTAGTTGTAATAAAGGAAAATAGATCGAATCGTCCACCACTCGAACACAAGCTAGGTTCGAAATTCATTTGGATCATGCTTGGTGAGAGGTTGTGGGCTCGATATCATAGGAGCGCATAGGAAAACTTTCGAGTGGGTCGGTGCTCATTTTCAGAGGAACTAGTCCAAGCCAGAAGTGGGTCCATAGCCCGAAAAATTTCGGGACATTGTAGGCTGATTTAAAATAATAGAAGGAAGAAAAACAGATTTTTGCCAAGTTGGACATATTCTCCAAATTCATATAGGAATGGGTAGGGCTGGGACTTGATCCGGACGAACCCGAGCAACCCAATCAAATTCTGAATTTGGACAAGCACGAGCAATAATATTTGAGAATTTGAGCAGACATGGACAAATTTTTTTTGCCCAAATTTGAATTTGGGCAAACATGATCACCCGTATGACCAACCCGAGCAACCCGAATTATTTTTTGCTCCATATTGAACGGTGTAAATTTTAGATCAGACGTATCTTTTCGTTTTAGTGAACGGTTCGGACGAACCCGAGGAACCTGATGAACTTTCATGGTCCAAACACTAGCAAACCCTCTACAAGTTCCTCGGACAACTCGGACAATTTGAAAAAACACAATATAACTTGGTCCAAACACAGTCAGACCTCCAAACACAGTCATTTTCATTTTGGTAGCTAATAGAATTCGAACCTCTATTTGAGAAGAGCAATGCTATTCAACCCGAAGATTTTTCCAATTCCGCTCAGCCTGATTGATGTGGCAGCATGCAACTGGTGGTGTAAAAGACTTAATTGTCGCTAGTGGGTTTCAGCCACCAGTTGCACGCTGCCATGTCAATCGGGAGCAAAAGCGGGAAAACCTTCGGGCTGAATAGCATTCCTTATTTGAGAAAGGAGCAGATTTAAGATTTTTGAAATAGAGAATCTATTTAAAGGGGGCCTAGGCCTCTCATTTAATCACTTCAGTTGATATTGTTAATGAAATTAAAAATTTTGACATTTATCTTCTTCCATGTATCATTCGAAAAGCCTTGGAGAGATTCCAGTGAACAAGAGCAAATCCCGAGGTGTGAGGTTCAAGTTATCATAACTATCCTTCTCCTTACCTTTCTCTTTATCTCGTGTTTTTTTCTTCTTCATCTAATAGTATAATACTAAAGAGAAATGCTACTCAGCCCGAAGGTTTTTCCGATTCCGCTCAGCCCGATTGACGTGGCAGACCACAAGTGGTGGTTAAATCTCACTACTGAGATTTAAATCTCTCACACCACCAGTCTTGCGCTACCACTTTAATCGAGCTGAGCGATTCGGAAAAACCTTCAGGCTGAATACCATCTCTTGGTTACTAAAATGGAAGCCTCGGTGTTTAACACAACTCTCGCATAAATACTACTAAAAACCTACTATAAAGATGATAAAAACACATCCAAAGACATTTAATGATCATTTGATGTTAATTAAAAAAACTATTAGAACTCTCTCTCTCTATAACAAGTGAAATCCCAACCCGAGAAGTGAATCACACTTCAGATTGCACACTTCTTCGAACGGTTGTGCTGGCGTCTATGCAAGGTGGCATGCATCAAGTTCATCCGGGCATTGCCCGGGTTTCTTACTAGTTTTGATCTACATAACCATTAACCAACAATCGATCGCCATCAACCCCTCACGAAACACACCATGCAAAAGCCTTCGCATTGTTATACCCTACTAAAATTTCCAAAGTTGAACCTAATCCGCCATCAAAACCTATTAAAGCCTAACCTAATACCATCAAAACCTCACCTACTTGAAGTAAAAACCCAACCTGAGCAATTCCATCCAAAATCTATTGCTAATTTTCACAGCATCCCTGCTTTTAACCATTGAATTCTATTTTCATACCTCAATGTAAACCAAGATCTCCATCCTCAAAAGCCCAAAAACCAAGGTATCATGACCTCTCGCAACATTTTCCAACCAGACCAACCACCATCTCTGGGGCACAACTCCGACAATACCCGATAGAGGCATGAGACTTACTGGATGACCAGAGATGACAATCGCTGTTGAATACATGCATGGCGTAACGAGAGGCTAGCGCATGGCCCAACCAGAGAAAACCCCGAGGCTTGCATCATAGATCAACAGGTGGCATGTCGGGAGTGAAGTCAGCGGGCGAGTAGTAGACAACCGGGCGAGTAGTAGACAACCGAAGGATGGTGGACCTCCACCCAAAGGTTTGGATTAGCATACTCGAGTTTGTACGCTGTTGTCGCATCAACATAGGTCTGTTATCGGTGCTTTATACTAACCAAGCAATAACAAAAGACAGCACAGCGCTTTCTCGGCTCATGCGATCGCACAAGCGGAAAACAAATCAGCTAACCAACAAAGAAAAAAAAAAATCGCCGAACAATTCCTCTGTTAGGTATCGTACTCAAGGCCGGAGCCTGATGCCGATGCAGTTTAGTTCGAACTCTTCGAAGGCTGCAGCTGCTTCTCGACGGCAAGCGCCGCTGCTCTGTACCATGCTGCTGCCGCCATAGCCCCAGGGTCGGGGACCGAAGCAAGCATCTCCGCCGACACGTATGACGATCTCCCAGCCTGCAAATTAATATGCTCAGCTGATTCCGCCCTCGCAAAATAACAAGAAAAAAAAAATCAAGAAAAAAGAATCGACCTGCGCACTCATTCGCTTTGTGGATTCGGCCCCATCCAATGCAGCTTCTGACGACAGAAGAAAAGCAGCCAACGGATCATCCCCCGCATCCAGCCTCTGCTCATCAAGGCAGCATGCGGCTCATTATTAAATCGTTCAACCTCAGGAAAAGGAACTGACAAGAGGGGAGTACCAAAACTTGCCTCTTTTAGAACGGTCGACGCTGGAATAAGAGCATCCAACATCGTCCGGTAGCCTGCAGCAGCACCACCGTACTTGCTCACTGCTGCAATGGATGCTTCAAGAGCATCGGCCCCTGCACAAATCAATAAAATAAACAGAAAGGACATGTTTTGATCCGTGAAAAAAGAATTAGCATTCTGTAATTTACTGGTACAGGATTACGACAACAATGCCTCACATTGTTTAGATGCGATCACTGGGCTTTCCTTCAGCTTTGCATACGCAGCCTTGCAGAATATATCGTATCTGAGCGAACGAGAGACGCGTTGTTAGTTCTTAATGGGATAAAGCTCGATCGATGGATATGATTAAGACAGCAAATCCATAACCGTCACAAAGTGGAACATAACGGAAAGAAGATGGATGATTTACAGGATCCCACTCGTTCCTCCCATCACCCTTCGGATTGTGGTCCCCATCTCATTTACTGTTTCAGCGGCATCGTTTAGAGGGTAGCTGCGGAGCAGGAACCATTGATTAGGCTGTTGTTCTAGAAAGATTGAATGCCAAAGTGTGTGATAGCTGATCCATACTTTGTTATGTAAGGAATTAAGTTTGGACTACATATGTTTCCACTATTGCTATGTACTAAATCATCGATGAAACATGATTATATAAATTGATATGTTCACTCTAATCCACATCGACATACACTGCTTTGCTAATGCACTGACAATTTCTGAGATCCACGACTCGATAAAGCATGAGCCCTGAGGAGGAAAGAAGAGAGAGGATTTTGTTCGATAAATCAGAGGGCACTTGAATTTGTAAGAGCATCTCCAATGGCCTCCCTTTGGCTCCCTTCGCCCATTTGAGAATGTGACAAAAATCATCTCCAATGGTCTCTCTTAAGTCTTAACCCCTCCTTTAAGCCAGCGAAACCAAGCGAATGGATTTTTACTCGTCCGTTTGAGCGAGACCTCCACCACTCGCTTGGTTGGGTCCCGCAAGTCACCATCACCCATGTGATGTTGCAGAATGAACTGGAGTCGTTGTTCAGAAAATTAAGACCATCCATTTAATGACAGATGACTGCATGTCTATATCACCCATGTGATATTTGCATAATCAATTAGAGCCATTGGTTTTAGAAAATCAAGACCATCCATTTTTCATGTAGGAAGTGGGGAGGGAGGCGGTTGGAGTGGAACAAAATTCCACTCTCTTATTTGGCTGACGTGGCAAAAATGGCTTCCTTAGCTGGGTGAATGCTAAGGGAGGCCGTTGGAGATGCTCTAAGTACCTACCAAATCAGATGGCTAATTGATTGGTTGCATTTAAAATTCTAAAATAAATATCGGGACATATGCAAATATAAACAAGGTCTTAACAATGATTATACAATATGCTACAACTTCGAAGTTTTTTATTGTCCAAGAGAAGATGGAAACAATGGTTCATTTCGAAAGTACAACCGGCCAAGGATGTAATGTTACAACAGAAGAAGGTACTATACGGCAAACAAAAAAGCTTGAAAAGTTTTAGAGTATATGATGGTTGTGCACGCATCAGAGGATTAATTGGAAGAAAAAAAGGGGTAAATTACACTTTGCCCCCCTGAAGTTTAGCTCACAAACACTTAACCCCGCTGTAGTTTATTTTGTACCAAATCACTCCCTAAAGTTTGAAATGTTAGCACAATACCCCATTTTGTCAACTACTTAATTTCCTTATTTGGTAATTTTTATCTGATCAAAACAGAATTGAAGGGGGTAAAATGTAGTTTTTTAACTATAGGGGGGGTTAAGTGTTTTTGAGCTAAACTTCAGGGGGGCAAAGTGTAATTTACCCAAAAAAAAAAAAAGTAGTGACAAAGAAATACACTATACATAACAATTAAAAGCAATCCTTACCATTTGCTCACGTCTTCCATGATGGCAATTGCACCTCTATACATCTGCAGAAGGAATGTGTAGCCTTATCACATAGCCACAAAAATGAATTGTGGAAACGTTTTATATTCAGACAAGACCTAGGAAGTGATACTCACAGTAGATCCGCAGTCGCCGTCACCAACTTTAGCATCCCACTCATTCAACTGGTCTCTAAGATTGGCTATTTCATGTACAGCAGCTTCAATAGCAGCCTCAAGAACACGGCCATGTTCGTTCAGCTCTTGCAGTTGACCGCAAACCTGCTCACAGGTTGGCATATCAGAGCAGAAGTAGCTGTTACAAGCCCCATACAAAGCATACAATGGCCCTAATATGATTTGCTGCCGCTATCTGACGCAGAAAAAAAAAACATCTCAAGAAGGAAACTCCATCTCTCTTAGGCAGAGGTAGGTATACAGACGAACTCAAGTGAGAAAAGAAAATAAACTCAAAACATTTATTTATTATTTGCGTTTGTTTACTTGACAAATGATACGCTGCTGCAAATATGATAAAACCATTCATCTCTCAGTTAAATTCCATTACCAATACCACCTCACAAAGACGATGAGGAATACTTGGCATCCAAAAAACAATGGCGCAACCAAGCAACCTACCAGCCACCAAGATGGAATATAGAGAGAGGAACTTCTACCAAAAGCTAAGGCTGCAGTTTGATGTTAAATCTAGGCAAGTCATAACTCTTTGAGAGAGTAATTTAACGTTTTATTTTTACAGAACGATGTTTAAACAATGGACTAGCCTCTAATTCTTTCTTAACCGCTCTCTCAAAGAACAAAAATTCTTTGAGAGACTAATGTGTTGGTCTTCATTTATCGCCATTTATGGGGGATAGTTAAAACCACTGTTTTAAAACTCGGAAAAACTAGACCGAGTGGGACCGAGTTGACTCGACTCGGACAGATTTCAAGTCGAGTTATTTGTCCGAGTCGGAACGAGTTTGGATAAACTCGGCCGAGTCAGAACAAGTTTACTCGACTCGACTGATTTTCGAGTCGAGTCCGAGTTTCGAGTTTTAAAACAATGGTTAAAACCATGGTGAAGGCTAAGGAGTAGGCACCTAAGTTTTCCCTAGGCGTTGTATCTTGGATTTGCAACAAATAAACACATCAAGAAAGAGATACTTTCCTTAATTCTATAGTTGCATCTAGCGTCATTATAAATGTGACCAACGCAATACATAGGGGACAGTAGTGATTCACTTGAAATTTTAAAGAGACACAAATATATAATTAGTAAAGATAAGAATCATTATCTTGGAACCTTCATTTATACAGAAAATTAGCCGTTTGTCATGATGTAAAATCTATCAATGTTAAGATAAGTTTTTCATATATGTACCTCGTCAATTCTCTTTGAACGAGATGGTGGCACTGGAACGGGAATTTTGGCAGGTGGGCGATCCCCTACATGTTAAATTGCCTCATATGAGTTTATAGTAAAATCAATTATAGTTATGTATTTGATCAATACTCGTCTATTGGCATTTAATCTAGTATGAAGAGAGATTTGCTGCAAAAGAATGGATTTCCTTAGAGATTGATGATCAACCAAGTATCATGCCAAATTGCCAATCAATACAATGCAAGGATCTTTCCAATCAGAAAACTGAATAAGTAATATTATGACTGCTAATAATGAACCAAGGCATCGTCTGGAAAATTAATGTTCACAACAAAAAATGAAGTACAGCAGTAGCGTTACATCAATTTAGAAGGTCAAGATGCCTCTGATAAAACTATGAAATTTATAAATTATTGGAACATAAAGCGAGCATGCAAAAAACTAAACCTCTAACCACCATGATCTCCTAATGGCACAAGCTTCACTTGGGTAAGGGTTTTGTTAACTTAAAAAGGAAAAAAGGAAAATATAATATATTTGACTAATGAACCTTTTCCTCAACTATACTCCTTAATTTTCTAACCGTCCAGTGTAGACTATGATCAACCCATTCACGAATGATCCAATCGATTTATCCAGATGGGCAACTGCAGGCCATCAGTAATGACTTCTCCAATAATATTCACCTGATGTTTGACTGCATTCATCTATCAATATCTCTCTCAAATTATTACACAGATTATGCATAATATAAAGTCATGAGTATGGAGCTTAATAATATTTTTCTTACCTTCGGCTCCTACAGGCCAGTATGGAGCTTTAGTTGGGGCATCCAAACGCTGCAAAATAACTTGATCTGCCTTCATTATGGAAATAGAAAATCCTGTGGAAAGCAAATGCATCACTAGGTAGTAAAACAAGTTTAACAACACAACAGATCTTGTGCACAAACTCACCTGCCATATCAAGAGAAGTCATAAAGGATCCAGTATAAACTCTGTCAACAGCAAGTCCATGTTCCAGCTGTAGTTGTGGAACTGCCTTTCCAGATGCAATCATCAACTCCATTATGGGAGTGGCACCCAATCTGCATGTTATCATACTAGATTAAACCAATTTTCATACCATGATCCTATATTTTAATATGCAGAGAAACTAAAAACAGAAGGCTAGGTTACAAGAAAACAACTAATACACAAAACATCAATATGATCCAACCCTCATATCCATATAAAGAAAAGCGAGAAAAAATTCAATAAATTTACATTTGGCAGAGGATATTTAATGCACGCAAGGACAGGGGAAAAAATTCAAATTCATATCTAAAAATCATAAAAGTCTACCAATATTTCTGTTAGATGTATTCCTCCCTTTATCTTTGTGTGGTAATTTCATCTGTAGGTGACTACACCCTCTGTAGGTTGTGCATATAATGCTCGCCATCAAGGTTGTCATCTCGTGTATCGTTTTTCCTGTTTTGTTATTGTGTATCGTTTCGTATCGTGTATCGTAACATACAGTTAAATTTGTATATGTACATATACATATATAAATTTATAAGAAATGTTGGGACATTTAATATGAAAAGTTAAGAGAACAAGAGTAAGAAATTCCTTTTCATTTCCCAACAAATGTAAAATTGGCCTATACAAAATGTATGATGTGAATACCTGTATAAAAAAGAAACCATGAACAAGAGTAAGAAATTCTTTTTCATTTCCCAACAAATGTAAAATTGGCCTATACAAAATGTATGATGTGAATACCTGTATAAAAAAGAAACCATATACAACTATGATCTATCTATATTTTTGTTTCATCATAAATTTCTTCTACCCTTTATCTACTAATTTAAGTACAAAAGAATCAAATAGGAAATGTTTCTTACCACTTTGTGGCATTAGAAAAATGAAATTTGAACTTCACTTTCTTCAACGACTCTTTGTGAGTCTCCAATGACATTTTTTCCAAATCTCTTCAATGCTTGAAAAAGTTGTATATATTAGCAACCCCCCACTCAAAACTCTAGAAACAAATGACACTGAATTATGACAACTCTAGAAAAAGATCAAAAAATATTTGTAAAACCCCTAAAATACCTCTCAAAAACCCCATGCTCTAACAATTCATGTAAACATGTGCAGCATAACTATAACATACTTAAATTTAAGAAGACTTGAAAAAACAACCAAAAGCCTCTTTTTATACCATTTCGGCCAAAATTTCAAATTTTCGGTTTTGGTCAACAAGACCGAAACCAAACACGAAACTAAAATTGAAAACCATGCTCTAGCATTCCAAGAGAGAATATGCATATTTCAACAAAAACCACCCTGAGCAACCACCAAACATAATCATGTTGTCCATATCACATACCATGAGGAAGTCTTGCACTGTACCTGTATTAAGTTTGACAAAACCAAAAAAATACATCAAACAACAGCAGCTTTCATGTGGACTTGCACCAGCAATTTGAAGGCATCAATGAATTCTCTAGCCCCATCCACATCAGTCTTGAATCCGCATTCTTGCGCCATCTTCAGGATGGCAGTCATCAAGAAAATTAAATGGGGGTGATAGGTTTTCTCCAAGCCCTTGTGCCAACAAAAACATCTGATCACGCAAACTCTTGAGTACTGCAGTTTATGTTGTAGGTCTTCAAAAATTGATGGAAACTCCTCATAACTATCTTGGACTTGGGAGCTGCGGAGGGGCCAGCTCCACCCAAAGAAGTCAGGTTAATAGCTAGAGTAGTATGTAACACAGAATCTGGATGATTATAGGCTGAGAATCAGGCACAATTTCCTTTGATTGCATACTAACAGATGGGTATTCAATCTCAACCAAATTAAAATTTGAATTGTCAATCTTCTCCGAGAAAGAAAGGTCCAAATTAACGGGGTTGGTATCAAAGATTTGTGAAGATCTACCAGACTACCACCCTATGATCTAGTAGAATCAAAACTATTTAACTTCGAATTCGAATTCAAATTAACAATTAGATTGCTATCTTCCAATAAAGGAATAATTTATTGCCATCGGAGTTTTTTCCAAATAATTCATAGCCTTTAATAATGTTGTCATAAAAAAGATCTTGACTAGACATACCTTCCCAGTTCTGAAAATGAAGAAGATTGGATGAACCCGATTCGGCTCAATGTCAAGAGTCCAATTGGTTCAACGGAGCTTTGATGCTGGCTGGATCGGACCGGGCTGAACCACTTGCTGGACCACTACCTAGCCCACTGATTGAAGCACTGTCCGCATCACTGGAAGAGCTCTCCACACCTTGGCGGAAGAGGCAACTGCATCTGGGTTTGGAGTCTAGGGAGGAGGAAGACCAAGGTAAAGGAGATTTAAGCGCCACTGTGGGAGGAGACTCGTAAGCTACCATGTACTGTTTGAATTGAAGCTCAAAAAGCTCATCAACTAGGACAAACTTTGAGGGAGGGATCAAGTTGGGGAAGAAGGTTTTGATAGTCACGAAAACAAAACGAAAATCAGCTCTAACATTGATGTTATTGGGCATATACAAGACTTCGTTGTATTAAGCACCCGCGCACAAGATGGTAGTGTGATTCCATCCATGAATCGGGAGACTAACGATACGAACTTTGATTGTGGAAGGCATTCTATGGCCAAGAGATCCCAACCTTGAGATCATAGACGAAAGATGACTGAGATATTTCCAAAGTAGGTGGTGCCAGAATCCAGATTGTACAGCTGCATGAAGGGAAACGAACAAGAAAATCAGAAGCACCTAGCCACTTGACATTCCAAGGCCAATCGTCTCCCCATTGCCAGTTTAGGTGATTAAACAGGTACCTAGGGTTAGAGGTACCCGTGAGGACTGTACAAACCGCCATGTTCCTTAAACCAAAGAGACAATCATCCAGATTATAATCAACCTTAGGGATGTGGAAGTTGTTGATGGGAGACAAGACAGAGGAACTTAAGGAAGAACCCCTAGTTAACCTTCTAGGACAACTGAGAGAATGATGCACCAAACTATGACAGAAGAAACACACCTTGGCATTCCAGCAGTGGTTGGCCCAATGGCCTCTCCCCACACCGATAGCAGTGATTCATCTTCCTTTGTTGTTTTTCCTTCGTCGGCTGTGGAGGGGGCGGTGGAGGTCGGACCAGAATTTTTGAGGGATTCGATACTATTTCTTTAAAAGAAGGGGGATGTCCCTACCTCGATAATGATGGAACGCTCGAAGGACGAGGAGGGCATCGATTCTCCATGGGTAATATGAAAGGTCCATCGTGGCGAAAATGATGGATATCATTGATGACGTTATGCTCATATTGGACCTTCGGTGGAGAAAATTTACCTCAATACCTCTTGTCCGGGAGCTAGATTAGTACATGGCAATGTAATAATCAATTTGGATGTATTATGAATCATGATTGCCACCTTCTCTGCACAATTCTAGTCCTTGCACAGGAGATAACTCAACAAAGAGGAGCATAAAGCCATGGTTGAGGAGTTTCACATTTCCCAGTAGTCACATAGTTGGGAAGGTCGTTATCAGCTACAACGCGTTTTATACAAAAAAGACAAACTTCAATCCCTCAGTAAAGCTACAAAGCTTGTATATCATGACAAAGGAGAAGAAACTAATCATGCAATAAGCCCTTTTGTACTTGTTTTGGGCTCATTTTTTATTGGCCTAAATATTGATGTGTCCTTCCCTGCTTTTCAGACGTTTAAAAACAATATTTGTTGAACATTTGACTTCGAGCTACTTACTGATTCAATAGGTTTTGTGTATGGTTTAGACTTATGTCATGACGCCCTAGATGCAAGTTTTAATGAGTTCATTAATATGCTCTTTCTAAAATATGTTTCTTCAGTGGTTAATTTGTTGGCAAAAATGTCTGCCATGTTGCCCTTTTGAAGCAACATCTCTAGCATTAGCATCGGTGTGAGATGGATGTTGACCATCTCTAATCCGAAGGTTGTCCAAGGATACTTTCCCCCACAAAGGGATGCAAAAATCTTAATTGTGCATATTAAACTGATACCTGCATGATAGAGCTGTGTTTGATGCTTCACCAAAGGAATTGAACATCTAACTACAATTTGTCAGTGTCATCAACAAGGGTCATTTTATACGCAATCCTCTCTAGGCCAATAATTGGCAGTGTTTGCATGGTAATCCACTTTATACATCACGACGACCTAATGCATTATTTCATCCCTCCAGGATGCCCACACACACACTTTTCCCCTACTTCAATGGCACGGATTATGGGCATGAATTGTTAATGTGCCTGCACTACAGTTGGTACCATGCAACACATGGCACACACAGGCGGAGAGAGATGCAAACATATGAAGTTAGGTAACCAACATGCTAAAAAAGAATAGCAAAGCCAACTCTTTTGGCAGCTGGGCTAATTCTAATATCTTAATAGTGCGGGAAAAGCATGTTTAGACACCTACATATGATCTTTAGCCTTCCACAATATTCCTTTACTACTACACGATCTCTCTAATGATGTCCCCACAACAGAGAAAGGGAAGAGAAAGTGAAATCACGCAGTGTTGTCAAGGCGAAGTAAGGCGCGCGCCTCGAGGTGAGGCGCAGGTATGCGCCTCAGGCGCATTCTGGCGAGGCGCGTGCAGCAAGGCGCAGGGCAACCGAGGCACGCGCCTTGATGCATTTTGGATTTTGGCCTTCAAGTTTTTTTGTTTTTTTTTTGTGATTTTGGTTTATTTTGGTTTATTTTCGGTTTGTTTTTAGTTTTTTGGTTTTGGTTTTTTCTTTCGATTCTTTTCGGTTTGAATAAAAGAACCCAACTCTCCTTAGAGTCAGACTCTTTCATTTTGTTACTCAACATTGTTTATGAGTTCTCATTTATCAGTTATCACTTATGAGTATTGTATGCATTTAACTTATGAAAATGATATCGGCATGTTGCATAATAACTTGTGAATTATTATTTTCACTCAAATTGTTCATTTAATGGCCACTAGTTATGAGTTGTAAGTATTGTATGCCTTCATTGTGTTGATTTAATTGAATAGTGATCATATTTCTGTTTTTTTCATAAAATATAATTTTTTATAAATTTTAGATTTTTTTTACAATTATTATTAATTTTTTTAAGAAAAAAATATATTTTTGTGCCTTACACACTAAGACGCGCGCCTTATTTGCGCCTTGCGCCTCAGGCTCCAGCGGCACCTTGCACCTCAAGCACGCCTCATCGCCTTGACAACACTGAAATCACGTATACCAAATGATTTATTTCCCTGCCCAACTACTAGATTACTTCCCACATACACAATTCATGTTCCAACCATAAGGCATCAAACTTTACAATTAATTAAGTATAAAATTAAGTATAACCTTGTAGCCAGTGTTGTAGATTGAGAGATTTTTATAATTATCAGAGAAATTTCATATTGTACTTGCTTAGATCCATGCCAATCTTACAATTTCAAGATATATTGCCTACAATAAGAACAAACAAAACTTGATCTACTGAAAACGTAAGGTACTAAATAATTCAAGACTTCAAGTTGATCATTGCCTGCTACTTAACTTACAGTTTGATTATGTTGTCATGAAAGTTGCTGAAAATAATTAAAATGCAAGCAAGAACTTGTGGAGAGGGCTTTTACCCGTTAATCAGGAGAACTACTCTACTTCCTCTTGTGATTGGAACATATTGAGTTTCCTGAAAGAATTAAAACAATTACATGCAAAACCAGAAAGGTATTTATCAAAAACAAAAGTTGGGAAAATGTGCCATTTTTAAAAACAATAAGGTTTGATATTAGGAACTCTTAGCACATGTTCTAAACTGAAAATGTCTATTAAGAGTATGCAATCAACTTAACTATCTGTGTCAGACTAGTTGCATAAATTCCAGATTTAGCATAAACTATAAATACTAGAATAATCTAACCTTTCATTGGAAAAAATTGATATTTTAAAAGCTTCTCTCAGAATTTGAAACAAATATCGACAAAAACTCCCTGCACAAACAAGATAGGCACCTATATCCTTAATCCCACTGGTGATGTTGGTACCATATGCAAAAAGTAAAGTAACCTAGCATAGTATACTAAGGTCCCTGATCTGAATTTGAGCCCGAGTGTGCACATATCGGAGGATCTCTCTTTGACATGGATTCAGATAATGGGTTGTCTTGGTCTTTTTTATTTTGGGTTTTTCATTAGTTCGGTCTTTGTTTTTTGTGTTTTTTTGTCTTTGTGTTTTTAAGTTTAGTGGCCCTTTAACTTGGGCTTTTGACCAAACTCTGTTAGTCCTTTGGGTATTGTTTGCTCTCATAAGCATTGTAATACCCTCATCGAGGGTAGCAGACGAATCAATGAACCTGAGTGGTTTTGAGTCCCTCTCAAATCCTTGGAGGTGTGGGACCTTCCAACGAGGTGTGATGCCTTGTACCCCTAGATGTGATTCCTAGGGATACACCGGTGTGAAGAAAGTACCTCTCTTCTCTTCTTCCCCTCTCCTCACCTCATCCACCCCATCTCTCTATTCATCCCGACAATGGAGCTTAATCGAAGGTTTGCATTTACAAGACCCCAACCTTGGTCACATCATTATTGGTATCAGAACAAGGCTCTACAATGAGGCACTCCAGGATCTACACTCGCCTCACCAGTTGGAGCTTCCTCTTACATCCGTTGTCTCGCCAAATATCGTTGAGACACCACCCAACAACAAGCCATCATCTTCTTAACAGACCAACCATCATTTGATGTGGTACACTCGTGCAGATGTCTATCCTAGTATGCAATCCAAAAATACGCGAGCAAATTCAATTCATAATGTGGAATTATAAAAGCTTTTGCAACTTGCATCAAACAATATTCTAATAAAGATGAGGATAAATAGTTAAAATTAGAAAGACGAGTGCAGGCAGCGAGTACCCAAATCTTCTAAATACTGAAGAAAAGGTGAACTTTTGGAAGTTAGGAACTCACGGGGGGTCAGGCTAATAAAGACAATGTCGAATGGCCTCAAAAGACTATCAACAATTAGTAAGGCTCAAATCATATAGAAAATGCACTCGGATTCATGTATTGT
The DNA here is from genome assembly GCA_947650365.1 of Chamaelirium japonicum. Taxonomy (NCBI): domain Eukaryota; kingdom Viridiplantae; phylum Streptophyta; class Magnoliopsida; order Liliales; family Melanthiaceae; genus Chamaelirium; species Chamaelirium japonicum. The sequence goes on along the minus strand of OX393549.1, from coordinate 120,884,294 downwards.
TAAGGTCCTATTCAGGCCAGTATTGATTATCTATTCATTAAAAATTGGCATTTAAAGATTATAGGATTATATCAAGGAAAAATAATAAAAGCTCCCAAACTAGTCGGAAAAAAAATCCTTACGGATACTAGAATGTTAAGCTATTAATTTTTGTGGGGGGGCTCTTAAGCTTCATTACCTCCAAGTGTGGGGATTCCTTCCCATATAATTGTATGAATATCAAATATCAAGAGGGATGTCATAAAATGATAAAAAAAAAGTAGACAATATTTCATTACGATACCTATTATTTTGTTTGAAATATATTTGTTGTTACTGATGATTGAATGAACAGGAATATCCAGATGAAGCTTGAGTCATTAGGACACATAAATCTACAATCAAAGTAGAATTATAAAGATTAGTAAACTTGACTGATCATTTGACCAAAAGATTATTCTAGGAATTGAGTCCTAGAATCATTGATGGGCATGGGATAAGCTCATTAAATAGGCACCTCCAGTGGAAACCCTACCTCTATAATTGGAGATCCCATGAAGGAAGTTTAAAGGGTAGAAACAAGCCTGAGTAGGTGTCTAGTGGAAAAGCACAATCCTATGAAGTATAACTCCTTTCATGTCCCTATGATGACATGCTCTCAGGTGTGGCGGTTCAAGTTGAGATTTATTCTCTTATTGAGCCCAAGGCAGGATTCTGCGAGATACCAACTTGTAACAGGTACCCTTGGAGCACTCACCTATATGAGAGTAGTTGTAGGGCCGTGACTTTGGGAATCGGGCTATGCCCTAACAACTCTCATGAAGAAGCAAGGTATCAGCGCATGGTTGAAACGTGCGTGATAACCCACTATGAACCCTGGTTTAATGTACTATGTGTAGCATTTGAAATCTGACTCAAAGGAAACATGGTTCAAGACTTAGTTCACTTTGTTTCCTTCAAATATAAATTATCAACACTAAGTGATGATTCAAGTACGAAAGACACATGCACCCATTGCAAAGTACAATGCTGCCTAACATTATTATTCATTTTAAAAAATAATAATCTTGCGGGGTATTGTTGGAAAAAAAAAAAGATTAAAAAAATTTAAAAACTTTATTTAATGAATTATTTGATGAATGTTTTAATCCTATTATTGTTTCTTGTCGTTTCAAGTTTTAATGAGATTTCTAGAGTCCATTAATCCATGAGGTTATGGCTCATAAATTGGGAGATTCATTGGGCTATGGTTATAAGTTTATCACCATTAAAAATCCCACTTAGCTCTTATTTTCATGGGCTTCTCTCATGGGCTGATTTTTGTATTCTTATTTTATACTTCCTCTCAAAATCTTTTGAGTTCGTATCTTTGAGTATGTTCTTTGTTGGGCAGCTACAAAACCGGGTTTTTAAGTTCTTCAATCGGAGAGTATTCCTCGGGGGTTTCTTGTACCTTACGTTCGAAGTATCTGTTACACCGCCAGGAGGAACTTCGTTCTTAGGGCAGCGACTACGTGCCTCAATTCCTGATTAGTAGCAATTTTCTTATTTTTGCTTACTGATTTATTTTGTTATCGTGATTAGGTGCTAATTTCTCCAACAATATACCCACACTATAAAAACCAAACGTGTTTTTTCTCCCCATAAGGGACAAGGGAGAAGAAATTAAAAGAAGATAATAGACTAAATACATTTTGATCATAGAGAGAACACGATTAAGAAAGGAAAGAGAGAAGAATGAAGGACTTGGGCTGGTATTTCTTTCCATGCACCTGTGCTCTACTAAGTAATACCTTAAGATTCCCTCCATAGGTTGCCAAATGACCATTTATCTCCTTGGGAGGAAGCCAGGCATTGTAGAGACTAGTGTGTCGCATTAAACCAGTTCTAATGGATCTAAAAACACTGGATAAGGACCAAAGTACATTGATCATGACACCAAAAGCCCTACTAGCAAAAATTAACACAAATATACCAACCAAATCTTACTACTAACAGATTGACACATTTGCAGCTTCATAATGCAAGTCTTGTAACTTACTGTTCTGAGCAAATTCCCACGATAGCATACCAAATTATGGATGAGACCAAGAATAGGGCTAGTACTCGCAATGATGACAAAATGGGAACTTACAATTCCAAGACTGAATACTAAATCAGAGCATCTGCGTTCAGCTTGATTGAATGAAATTGGAGAAGTAAAATACAAGCTAGGATCATGATACCTACCGTTGACAATATCTGCTTGAGAACATGAGACACGACTACATCAACAGGCTGGATGTCAGCAACAGCAGCCCCAGGCTCCCCATGCTGAAGAAAATAAAAAATAAATAAAGCATTACTAGGTCAATGATAAGTGGAGAAAAAACCAAGTAGGCCAATAAAAAATTCAACATAAAAAGATTGACGATCTGTAAGAGGGTGTCCAAAACTAAGTAATGCAACATTGCAACATAAACCAGGTCCAGAAGACAGAAAACACATTGTAATGTCAAACAACTAATGTCAGGTCTAAGAGGGAAATATTAGGATAGACAACTTATAGAATGTGACATTCTGAGATTAACTTACAATTCCAAGACCGAGCTCCATCAATCTTGGACCTAAACGATCTGATGTCACCTGGCCAGGCAGTGTGCATACGGACAAGGCAACTCCCATTGTTCCCACCATTTCGGATGCCTGCTTTGCTTCTGCTGCAACTTCGGGAAGGGATAGACCAGCAGCTGCAGCTGCCCCAGCAACCTATCATATACAGAAGCGAAACCATAACATAATCATCAAATACAGAAGCAGACACAAACTAAAATTTATAATATCAAGAAGTACAAGAAACATGCTGTAAATCTACGAATGGGATCTAAGCCTCAAACTACAAATTCAAGATAACAAAAATCACAGCATTAACCAAAATTACTTAATTCAATGATACTTATGGGAGAGTTTAAATGCCTCAAGTTTTAAAACGTGGTTTCAGATATTGTTTCGTCCAGTTGGGAACAAAAGTGAAGCAGCCAAGATTGCAACTTCTTGACTGAAATTTTCTGAAACATTAAAAATTATATTTTACTGAAAAAACCTTACCAGAAACCGGACCTAAGTAGTCAAATCCTTGTAAATTAAATTTATAAGTATTTACAAACAAAAGTTCCAAAATATGACGAAACAAAACCCAAATTCACTGTGTTTGCCCAAAATAGGTTTCTGGCCAAGAAGAAAAAAACAGAAACTACATTTAAACAGACCCAATCACAAAAATCTAGTACATTTCATCCCCAAATCATTCCTTGATATAACTTTGTTTTAACCCACATAAAAAACCAGTACATTCTAGCTGACACTTATAACCATGGCATGCCTGGCCCAAAAAAAACAAATTTGGGGCGTGTTATTCCTAGGATATTTAATTGTCAGAAAGCGAAGGATCATGTCACAGACTCACAATTCAGTTGCAGCTTGGTCAACTACAGGTCCCGCCTTCTCATATACGTTAGTAGGATTTTTGTAAACTAAGACACAAACAAAAAAAGATGCAGTGAGGTCGGTCAAATAGGGTTGTCCCCCCTCTGACGAAACCCAAAGATTTCACACTCCTCGTATTCTTTTTGGCCCTCCCATACTTACAGAAGACATTCCATAACCAAAAGATAACACTAACCCTAATTTTCCATCTCTAACTCCAATCATCTTCGCTAAACTGCCCACCAATACAATAGCTACATAAAGTAGCAGCAAGAGCAAGAAGAGCCTCAAGTGCAAGAAAGCTAGGGTAGTGAAAAATGATGAGTACAGGAGTGCCCAAGAAAAACTGAATAATTAACTTACCAAACCACAGAAATTAGTTTATATGTAAACATTATTGTACTATTATAAACTCAAGTGCAAAAAATTAAATTAAAACATCTATATATGCTGGACTTTATTCAGAAGATATTAAGTATACTAGGAAGCTTCAAAGTGTGTCAGAACAAAATCAGGGATTCAGGGCAAAGAATGTTAGCGAATTTCAAAAGCAAATTTAGCATCCAAGAAAATTCATGAAAATAAGCATCACCTCATCCTCTACTTGAAGCCAACAAATCTGACTACATTGATATTAAAGCTTGCCTTATAATATCAACTTAGCCCCACTCAGTTGCACATCCTTCACATAGAGAAAAATGCAAACACACGCTACTATCAAAATACACTTATTGTATCATCATGATCGCATTGCCTCGCTTGTCATGTATTAAAATGGAAGAAACCCCTTTGCCATCTATACTACAAATGAATATTTCTCTAACTGCGTCAGCCAAAATACATCATGTCCTGGAATTAGATTGGACTAGACTAACGGATCTACTTTGGCTTAATTACTATGTTGGCCTAGGACTAGGAAGGGAAGAACTTAGAGTTTGATTTAGGGAATTAAGAATTTTTTTGCTCTTGAACATCCCTTAAAGGGGTGAGGGAATTCTAGTTTCAGAGATCTAGTTCAAGTGAAATTTTTCTATGTTTTGACATGTCAAGGTTTCTAACTCTTCATCAAAACAAAGCTATCTCCGAGGAAGAGTCTGGAAAGTTCATTCCACGGTTCCACCAAAAGGTAACTGATGGGGACATCGAGCCTCGGCCCTGGCAGGTGTACCAGCGCAGGAGACGACACCTGAGCATGTGATTCTGAGTCCAGCCATGTTGGTTGTTTTATTTTATGTTGGGTCAAGCCCGCACTATTAGCGGGCTATTGTTTTGCTTATGGTACTTTTAGTCCCACCTTGATTAGTGGGCTAATTTGTCTGTCATTGTAAGCCTACTTATAGGCCTGTTGTCTTTTTGATTCGGTATGCAATGAACTACAATTGTGAGAGAGCTAAGGTGAGGTGTGTGAAACCCAAACCTAGACCTAGGTGTGTGAAACCCTAGGCCCCACCCATCCCATTTCCCCCCTTCCCCTTTTCTAATCCCCGGCCGACCTCCCCTCCTTCCTCTCCCGTGCGCCCAACCCGACCCCCCCCCCCTTCCCCTACCTCCCTCCTCCGAACCCTAGAACCCGACCCCTTCCCTCCTCCTCCCTCAGCCACGGCCCCAGATCCGAGCGCCGCCCGGCCCGAACCCCTCCCTGCCCCCGTCGCCTGTGACCCTCCCTCCTCCCCTCCTCCCAGCGGCCGACCCCAGCACCACCCCGCCTGCCCCCCCTTCCCTGCAACGCCACGCCACCTCCCCGCCCTCCTCTGTCCTGCGGCGACCCGCGCGCAGGCCGGCCCGACCCTCCTCCCCCACCGACCACCAGTCCCTCCTTCCCTCCCCTTTCCGACAGCCAACCTGACCCAACCCTCTTCCCTTCCCCTTCCCTCTACAGCCAACCCGACCCAACCTGACCTCTCCTCGTCCCAACCCGACCCGCCCCTCTGCCCTTTTCCTCCCCCCTTCCCTCTACAGCCAACCCGGCCCGATCTCCCCCTCGTCCCGAAGCTCGTGTTCCCGATACGATCCATTATGCCCGCATGGCGGATCCGGACGTCGATCACGGATTGATCGACGACGAGAACGGTTTTCTCGACATCCGCTCCCCATTTCTCGACTTCCAGTTCGACGCCGGCGAAAGCGTGGAAAAGTATGTAGCGCGCATCACCTACCTGGTCGCCAAGGACGCAGAAGCCCGTCTCGGAATCACTGAGGATCACCAACGGTGACACCCCAGCGCTCCCGTTCATCCGAACGTGTTGGTCTTACAAGCCCTCGCCTCACCTTGGTCCCACCACCGCCAAAGACTCCTGCACCAGTCCCACCGCCACCAGAGGTTGCTGAGGATAGCCCCGATCCTCAGTAGGTGAGTTTTCCATTCTCAGTCAATACTCGAGGGTATCACCAGTAATCAAGTCTCCTAAGTTTTATCTATGCGATATGTTGGCCATCACAAACTGTGAGCTGAGTGTTCTTGTTTACCTTGTTCGTTGTTAGCCTTGGTATTGCTTGTGGAACTATACCGATATAATTGAGTACCTGTTGCTCTGTTGATCAGGGTTTGGATAACTGCCTGCGTACTTGTAAGGTTTTTGTTAAAGCCATTAGTCACACTATCTGTTTGAATTAATTTTTTGTTTAAGCTCGTGGCCAATTGGTGAACCCTGTTAATGCTCAACGAACATTGAATTCCCTGTTATCATACATTGTTCCACATCAATAACCTAAACCATGATGCTATGTTCCAACTCTAGCTTTGCTATATGAGGATTTTGACTTTGTACTTTATCCATATGCTTATGTCAAAGTAGGTAAAGGAAAATATATAAAATGTCGAAAATAGTAAAGATTGAGGTTATAGATTCTCGAGAAACAATGTTTTGGGCATGTTTGCACACCTGCAGGCATAATTGCATAGTAAGTTCTAATAACTAGATCTTTTATGTTACATCATGCCTAGCCAAATAAGTCTCCCAATACTTAATAAACTCAAATTATTCTTGACCGAACATTTTCATATAAAATGCCAACCTAATATATAGATACTTACATCTATTGGTTCTCGTGTAAGGTGTAACAAATATTGTGTAACATTTATCAAAATAAGCCCTCCAATGCATCAATGAATATTACTGATCAATTTAAATATCTTGACATGTTTTCCTTTTCTTGTCCCCCTCAAAACATTTCAACCTCCCTCACTCATTTTGACCTCTGCCATTTTCTTAACTTTCACAATGTACTTTTACTCTTTTGCATAGACAAATGAATCACAATTAGTGACTACGAACACAAATATACCGATTGTTTAATTTCTGGTTTATGCTATACAAGCTCGCCAAGCCTTTAAATTCTAAGTCTTAAAACTGTTGGTATGAGGCACTGCTGGTAAGACATGAAGATTGTTTTCATGTAAATACACAGCTAAGCCCTAGATATTCAAAATAATGTAACCTTTTAGATTGTGCGCATTTGCCTTTTCCAAATAAAACATTACGTTGTTTCCCCACTAGTAACTGATATTTAAGATGAATTACCAGTTGTCACTAGATTGGTACAGCATATCCGAGCATCCAATCAGCTCGCTAAATGATAGATATTTGGGAATTTAGAGTTACTAAGCAAGAGTAGGGCAAGGGTTTTCGCATTGCATCAAAGCAGGTAGAACCAAGGACTTAAAACATACAGAGAACATTTAATTTTGGGTCTTTGTCAATCATACAACTTAAGCATAACTATAACCCATTAGGTTACCTTCTTATCTACTAAATAAAGTTAATCAAATCGGTGGATGGGCATGAATCTGATATTAGGAAGATACATCAGGATCTTTGCTTCAGAATGTACTTTTCAATATTTTAATGTGATTGATATATATACAAGATCAATCAAGCTTCCTATGTTTTTATGGTTCCCAAATAGAAGGCATCAATGTCTCAGATAAGCTATTAATATGTGCCATGATATGGAAAACAACTCCAAAGATTGTGCAGGTTGAGGAAGATTTCTAGAAGTCCCAAACCATGTGTTCAACACACTTAATTGACAAAACTCACAATCAGGAGTTGATAAATAGAACCAAAAGAAATTACCTTGTGGATGAGAATGGTCCCTGCCAAGCCTCTACGCCCAGCTATGCCACGAGGTGGTGGAAGCGCACAGTCATCTCCAACAATAACTGTCTGTTGCAGCAAAAAATTTTCGAGTTTGTAGAGTTTATTGCAAGGTTCTCTAGGATAGCTTGAACATTTTAAATAAACTTATACCTCTACTTTATAACCATCAGATTTTGCTTGCTCAGCTGCCAAACCAAAATTAAGTCGGTCGCCTGTATAGTTCTGTTGAAGTCCAAATAAAACTTCAACTCCACCAACATCACAAACATTTTATAATAAAATTATCAAGAAATAATAATGTAGCAGTAGCCAGTGGTCTTTAACCATTAGACATGAAGAGTATATTCTAAATCTTGAAGAAACTTTAGTAAGTGACAAAGCTAAGCTGATAAGCACCAGTACAAGAAAGACTATAAAATGTAAAAAAGTCAATCATGAAAAATCTTGTAACTCATAAAAAATGCACTATTATAACACCTTGACTATTAGAAGGCATCCCTTAGGACCTGTCACAGCACGAATTCCCTGAATAAATGAGTCAAGTTAGTTTGAACAATATAAGTAATAGAATGAATGAGACAAGTTCCAAAAGCAACCATACAGCTAAGATGGAATCAACAGGAGGAGAAGTAAAAACATCTCCACAGATGGCTGCTGTCAGCATCCCTTCCCCAACAAATCCAGCATGAGCAGGCTCATGGCCACTACCACCACCTGCACAGAAGGATGAAATTTTAGCAATTGTTCTAATGAACGTATTATGGATTAAATTTGACCATGCTATGGTCGTCCGCCCTGTTAACAAACCAGCTAATCCTGTAACTTCCTGAGACCTACAACCATGGGTGGAGAGAGATTGAGATGATTCAATTTGTTCAAAGAATGACCCGCCAATACATTGGTTTCATGTGACAAATTGAATTTCCTCAACCTCACCTCCTAACATTGGTTTCATGGGTGAACATGATATTTGACACATTATCGGTGTATAACCCGGAGCACAGATGCTCGACTACCAATAATTTAGATACGGCAACCAAAACAATTGACAAAGAGCATTAAGGTCCTCAAACATAAATCCTTGCAGAAGTTTTGAAATTCCTTCAAGAAGTTTCAGAATTGCATATAAATAAGTAAATATGTATAACATAAGATGAAAAATTTCAGGCGAAAATGAACATAGAAATGCTTGAAGTTCTAGCTCAAAGTAAAACTCACATGACAATGTTAGGGTAAGACAGAAAAGCATGTTTTTATTGTTACAGTGACAAAGGAATGGAGGTCATGAGGATGCTTTCAAAACCATCAATCATTGGAGCAACGTAACAGTGTCTTTTGCAAAAGAGAGCAACTTAAACTTCCAATGACAAGTTGGCTTGATATACATTGTTGGTACATTCCCTAAAAGCTTAGGCTTTTAAGTGAAGGGTATCAGGGCTATGGTTTCCAGAGCTCCGTATCTCCATTTGTTTATTATTCCATTAGTTTACTTCTCCACATGCAGGAGAGTGCTGCAGCCTGCATCTGAGGGGGGTATTAGCTCGATATGCATTAATGGTCCATTCCTTAAAAGTTAAAAGCTTAAGCTTTTGGGTGAAATGGTAACTTAATAGAAAATATTACAAATTAAGGTGGTGATTGTCAGATAATGTCATCCTAGAAATTAATCTGATGTGCTTGTTATTTATGTTAAGATATATCTGTGTATAATACATACACCTAGTGTATAGGCCTCACATTGAATATGTCTTTATATTGGCCAATTGGCCTAATAAAAGCATCATCCCATTCTCTACCCAAACCCTAGCCGTCTCTCTCTCCTTCTCTCAATAAACTTACAATCTACACACACTCACAATCATGTGCTTGTTGATGCCACACGTATATGGGTGTTTGTTGATGCCACAAACAGTGTAGTCAAGGCGTTAAGGCGGACTCAAGGCGCTCAACCTTACTGGCGCCTGAGGCGAGAGGCGAGGAGAGCACCTGATTGAAATAAGGTGTGCATATATATATATATATATATATATATATATATATATATATATATATATATATATATATATATATATATATGGGGAGTGCTATAATGCGGCATGCGGTACGTGCGGCACTGCACCGCAGCCGTCTGATGCACGCGTTGCATGCATGCGATGCACGTAGCGATGCATCAGACGACTACTATGTGGTGCCGCACTTACCGCATGCCGCATTATAGCATGCCCATATATATATAGATATATATATATATAGATATATATATATATATATATATATATATATATATATATATATATAGGGGAGGGATACTCTTACTTATGGAATCTTACTTATACAATGACACACCGCCATTTACCTACCCTAGAGGTTTTAGAATTTGATGAAACTTGGTGGGCATGCTATCTATGACAAGTTGATCATCCTCACCAAAAATCATCAATCTATAACCTCTAGGGGCATCAAATGGGCTATTCAAATTAACGGTTAAAATGAACGATCGATAAAGCTTCTAACATTTGATGCCCCTAGAGATTATAGAATTTGATGATTTTTGGTGAGGATGATCAACTTACCATAGATAGCATCCCCACCAAGTTTTATCAAATTCTGAAACCTCTAGGGTAGGTACAAGGTGGTGTGTAATTCCATAAGTAAGAGTATCCCTGCCCATATATATATATATATATATATATATATATATATATATATATATATATATATATATATATATATATATATATATAGAGAGAGAGAGAGAGAGGGGTGTTACGTTGCTGTCGGCAGAGTAAATGCGCTGCGCGATTTCCAGCCGTCCGATCGCACGGATCGCCTGCAAACCCGGCTGAATTCTCCCGCCCTTATGATCCGTGTGATCGCGTGCAAACCCGGCCGTCTGATCCGTGTGATCGCGTGCAGCGCACCCCCGCCCGGCGTTTGTGTGTTCGGTTCGATTCCCATCCGTTGGATTGATGGGAATCGAACGGACATAAAGCTTTTTCGTTGTTACTGTAGCGGCTACAGTAACAGCGAAAAAGCTTTTTGTCCGTTCGATTCCCATCGATCCAACGGATGGGAATCGAAAAAAGCTTTATGTCTGTTCGATTCCCATCGATCCAACGGATGGGAAACGAACCGAACACACAAACGCCGGGCGGGGGTGCGTTGCACGCGATCACACGGATCAGACGGCCGGGTTTGCACGCGATCACACGGATCAGACGGGCGGGAGAATTCAGCCGGGTTTGCAGGCGATCCAGGCGATCGGACGACTGGAAATCGCGCAGCGCATTTACTCTGCCGGCAGCGCACAGCGCAACGTAACACCCCTATATATATATATATATATATATATATATATATATATATATATATATATATATATATATATAGAGAGAGAGAGAGAGGGGGGGGCATGCTATAATGCGGCATGCGGTAAGTGCGGCACCGCACTACAACCGTCTGATGCACCGCTGCATGCATGCAATGCACACAGGGGGTGCATCAGACGGCTGCGGTGTGGTGCCGCACTTACCGCATGCCGCATTATAGCATACCCCTATATATATATATATATATATATATATATATATATATATATATATATATATATAGAGAGAGAGAGAGAGGGATGCTAAGGTGCGGTCCGCAGCCGTCCGATGCACCACTACGTGCATCCGATACACGCGGCGGGTGCTTCGGACAGCTGCGGACCGCACCTAAGCATTCCTCTCTCTCTCTCTCTCTCTCTCTCTCTCTCTCTCTCTCTCTCTCTCTCTCTATATATATATATATATATATATATATATATATATATATATATATATATATATATATATATATATCATCCTCATCTTAAAAGCTATAAAGTCTAAATAATATAGATTGGGATCTAGGCCTGGATGTCTGTAAGTAAGATGAAAAAAATATAAATTGAAGATGTGAAGTAAACATATAAAAAATTATGACACTATACAACTAAATCAAAACCTGAATTAAAAAACTGATAAGAAAGTTTTGATGGGCAGCATTATACTCACTTCGTGACGGACGTTGAAGGTGCCCCCAAAGTTTAAACCCTAACATGCCCGATCATCACGAGTTCTTTTTTATCTCGCTCTATTGCGTGGAAGATTTAAATCCACATGACACGGGATCCTCTGAGGTTATAAACTCATAAGATCCGATTAGATAAGTTAAGCTAAAATTGAAATACAATCGTTCGTTACACCTAGACCAACTAGTGAATCACACTCAATCCCAAATGTCATGTGAAAAGACGGTTGTGATTCAGTTTGACTTCAACCTAAACCGTCAATTAAATGAGGCGGGCGCCTCGACTGCCTCGCGCCTCGACCGCCTCAGGGTGTAAGGCGGGCACCTCAAACTGACTTATACACCTACTCTCGCCTCAATCCAGGTGAGACGTCCTTGCCTCGCCTCTCGCCTCAGGCAGGCGCCTCGACTCACCTTAACTACACTGGCCACACGTAAATGGGTGTTGTGGTTCGCATCTAGTAAGAGAAAGTATGGAGCATGAGTATTGTGATGGCTTTCACTCATCTCCATAAGCTAATTGCAAGAGCATAAAGGAAAATTCAAGGGTCCAAAGGTCAAAAGGTAAATAAAAAAGGAAGATCAATGAGGAAGAAATAAAATGATACTTGGCGAGAGATGGAAGCCCCACTATATGAAGTATGTCTCCCATAGTAAATCTCCCCTGGTTATTTATAAAGTTTTTTTTTCCTACATGGGTTTCCATTGGCGATCGGATTCTTTTTCATTGTGTTCATTGTCTGTAGATGATGCTCTTATTTGTCGTTATTGCTAAACTTGTGCTTGATATCACTTATTATGACATTAATTTCAAGGTTTATCATGATGTCATGTCGACAAGCTAAAGAATAATGTAGTACTTACATGAAAAATGGCATCATAAATTCAAAACACAACTTATTACGTTTACAACTCACAACGCACCATAAGGTATGAAGAACAGCTTGTGTTACTTCATTAGGAGATGGAGGCCTACAAGGACATCTTTTTGAAGTCAGAAGATGGGGGGTTAAACTAAGTATGCATCTTCTTCTCGTCCAGAAGATGGAGTACAAGAGTGGTTGCTTGAATGGATCAAGTAGCATAAAGAATGACTATCAATGCCCCTCAACTGGTGTCTTGCAAAGAATACTGATAAAGTGGTGTACCTGAAAGAACCTATAGGCCAGGATCAAATAATCAAGTGAAGAATTTGGTTCTCATGCACAGAAACCGGAGTCAAAGTATTGAACTCGACCAACTTTGGATGCAATCGAACCAAATTGGTCCACTGATTGGACTATCCTAACCAACCACTTCAAATAGTGAACCAGCACACCCAGCTATCCCAATCGGTAAGTTAGAGGAGCCACTCGGTTCATGAGGGTGAACCTATATCATTGGGCATAGAAGAGTCCAATCCAAAGATAATGAGTGCCCCAATTTTAGCACTCCTTGATTTCGAAAGTCTTTTAGATAGATCGTGATAGCACCCTCAGTGTGGGTGTGTGGGAGTGGATGTGTGCAGGAGAGAGAGAGAGAGAGAGAGAGAGAGAGAGAGAGAGAGAGAGAGAGAGAGAGAGAGAGAGAAGTCCAGTAACCATTGACTGTCCTTCTGAATAAAGCAGATAAAGTTCATGGGATCTAGTATCATGGAAGCTAATAAGCACAAATTAAAGGACATGAAACAGATTTAAAAACCATGGAAGGTACCACTACATTTGTGATGTCTCATTGTAAATAGGAAACGCACGAAATAAAAGAACGCATACACAACTATCCACACCTGAAATAACTGCGACCTTGTCGAAAGTTGCACTTGAGACATCGGCACGCAGGACAATCTTAATCTGCACCACCATTCATAATATTTCAAGCTAAAGAACACAATTATATGCTCGGAAGTGAATCTCAGTAGAACCAGGATACATAGACGAATAATTTCACCTGCGGGAAGCCATCCAAGTACTGCAAGCCAGGATATGTCTCGACCAGGCCCTCGATGAACTCGGTCACTACATCTGCACTTGCAGTAGCCAAATTCTTACTCCTCAAACACAAATCACAAGCTTACCACAACACAACATCGAAACAAACAGTGCTAGCTAAAAAGGTAGGAAATCCCAACGAGCATTTCCTGATTGGCGTTTAATGATCAGATACGCAGAAATCCGAAGCTTCTGACACAAGATTATCGAATCAGGCTCGAATTTTACAGAAGAAAATCTGAAAATAATGTTGGACGATCAATCTCCAAACAGGTTAGGAACACGAATCCAACAGCCAGGAGCATCCAGATCATACCAAAAGCCACAGAAATCGCACGATCTAGAAATTAAGCACTAGGATGAAGTCGATAATTCAGGAAAAGAAAGAAAAGAGAATTTGAAAGCGAGAAAGTTGGGACGAGACCGTTGGGATCGCCGATGAGCTTCTTCCCCTGGTACGACATGGCCGATTTCGAGCTCAGATTCGCAGTCCCTCTCTCCGATCAGACGAGGACTCCTTGCATTTCCCCGGAGAACGATCGGAGGTCCCGAGACGATGATCGGAAACCCTAGCTCGGAAGAGAGAGACAGAGAGAGCGAGAGCGATGGGTGGGGGTGTTTCCGTTGTCTCCGGCTCTGGCCCGCGGCTCTATTTATATTATTCCTTGCTGAGCCTTTGGCTTGCACGGGACGAGCGGCCCGGGCTATCTGCTTGTCCGAATGGGAAAATATCGAATCACGAGAAACCCCTCCATTCATCTCGAAATTACATCTCAACCATTAGGTGGTGGGAATCGACTCTCAACTAGCAGCAGCCATGGAAATAGTGCTGGCACCCCGGACCTTTTAAACTTTTTCTAATGTCCTCTTTACTTTCATCCCTAACCTTCGGTCGGTCGTCACTTTTGCCGCCCCCATCATCCTCCGTCTCGATCACCTCCAGGTCTCATTCGTCACCTCCTTTTTCGATGATACCCCCCTTATCCCTCCTCCTCCTTCCTCCATCCTTCCCGTACAAAAACCCTAATCATATCACCCTCCTGCTTCTTCCTCCTCTTCCCTTCTCCTCCGTCCTCCTCGTGCCGAAACCTGACCTCTATGATAGAGGAAGGAAAAGGGCCAGCGAATTAGGATTCCAGCATGGGGAGAATGGAGGAAGAAGAATGAGGAGGAGAAGAGGAGGGAAGCTAGCGGCTTAGGACTCCGAAGCGGGGAATTAAGGAGGATGAGGAAGAAGAAGAAGGGGGGAGGAGGAAGGAGGGCGATAGAGGGGGTGGCGGGGTGGGAGGGGGAGAGATTTACAAGGGGGCATTTTGGGGTGGTTATTTAGGGTGCCAAGAGTAGAAACTCAAAATGAGTTGGGATCAAGACAAATCCGGATGCCAATGCTAATTCCATGGGTGCAATAGAGCTTTCCCAAGGTGGGGACCATGACGGAGAGACAAGGTGAGCTTGTTGTGACCGTTGGATCGGAATAAAATCCTCGAACGGCCGATCGGAAAGGAAGGTAAAAAAAAACGACGAGCCTTAGTAGCATAAATGTAATTAAATTATTGAATCGGGCTCAACGATCGGGTTAGAAATATAATTTCTTCCCTTCTAGAAAGGGCGGGACTTTAGTCTACTGTGTAGAGTAGACTCTCATTGATCTTGATGCTCAATCACAAACAGCAAAGATCACCCTCCGTAGGATTACGTGTCAGTCATCTCGACACAAGTTTGTTGTCCGGTGATGAATAGCAAAGATCGATAAAAAAACACTTCCTATAAACAGCTTTGCATATGATAATGATAACATATTTCGAATAACCCAAAGATGGAAAATCTCTGCATTTTGTAGCTACTCAATAGAGGTTATTATCTTTCTTGTTTTTACACCTTTTCTTGTCAGCAATGGGGACATGATTGGGTTGCGGTGCCCTTATCATTTCAATTCCTTGTAGGGAAAACCATTTATTAGAGGATCACATCCAACGGATCTATCTGCTCTATCTATGATGCAATCCACCACCATGGCCAAAAGATTTCCACGCTGATGCGTCTCTTGCTATGCATGCAAACCCCCTCTTATGGCTACAAAAAGCTTAAATTTCTCTTAAGTATGAAGCCCATACCTTGCACATCTCTTCAATCTAATAATAATGCCGGATGTCGTTGCTCTGACGGCAATTACGTTGGGTGGATGGAACTCACCAACCAAATTCTCACTTTCATCGCTTTGATGAGCAGTTAGTGTAGATATCCTCTCACCCGAAAACCCAGATCGTAAGGGAAGGTCCACCAGAGAGTAACCACCCCATCGCCCAGCCTCTAGCCAATGTGGGACTAAACCCAAGGCTAGGGCTGAAAAATAGCCAGCCTCCCTCTCGTGCAGGGTGACCAGGGGAGGAGACACTCCTCGGGCACAACCTGGCCATATTTCGACCCGACTAGATCTGACTGGATGGAACCTGCCTCTTATACCATTTTGTTGCGGAAAGCGGTGGATCGACACAAGAACGATCAGCTTACAAGTACAACCAAACAACAAGGTAATCACAAATATAAAAAGAGAAAACAATCACCACATATGACACAGGATTTTTAAGATGGTTCATCCCTCAATTGGACTACGGTCAATGTCGTCGGAGTGCTTAAAGAAATTTCACTATGAGAGAGAGAAAGAGTACACCCGACACCTTCTTCTTCTCCAGACAATAGAACTCACCTCCTACAAAGCCCCTTTTGACTCCGATCTCCTCTTCGTGGAAGATCGCTGGCAATGTTTCACTCTGTGGAACAACCATTGTCGTCTCGCACCTTGAAGGCGTCACAAAAGTCCTCTCTATTTTCGTATCTAGAAACCCTAAAAGGATAACCCTTTTTAAAGCCTTCAAATCGGACTGTCCAAAACCTGATATGTCGGCCTGATGTAGTGCACATGACTCAAGTCATATGCCCCCCCCCCCCCTTTGTGTGTGGGCCTATTTCTCCTTCATGGGGATGGACAACCCAACACCAAACACCCCTTATTATTTTTCATTTCTATAACCAGTGCGCTAATTGTAGAAAATAATGTTATAATTTGGGGTTTTCTACTTTCAATGGACTAGGATTTGATCAGGAATTGGGGATATTGAAATGCTCGTGAGCTGCAAATGTAGATTTGGTGTTCTTTCTTTTCTATTTCTTTTTTCCTCTATTTTTCATTGCAAAGACTGTCCTTCCATAGGGATTTGGGGTAGTTGTATCATGGAATCGTATGTCCGAAATACTTATTTTTTCTAAGGTTTAGGAATAGAAAATGGTTAAAATTTGTTTTCAGTACCAAATTTCTACTGAACATCATGAAATGATGAAAAGGAAAAAAAAAAGGGGGGGGGGGGGGTATCAAACAATCATTTTTAAGGGTTTCATTTTAGGATAGGTCCCGACAACCATTTTGTGTAAGTCCAAGTCCACATTTCAGTATATTAATTGCGATAACTCTTTCGGTTAATAAAATATTACAATAGCCATGGTTAAATTACCGAATCTACCAAACTGTTATTTTCTATATAACTTCATTCGATCCCTATGAAACGTACAATTTTGAGACCTAGTGTGGGACCACTATAGCTGCTACAGTGATTTCACTGTAGCATCTACTGTGAAATTACTGTAGTGGCTATAGTAATTCCGTCGTGGATGCTAAAAAATAGGTTGCTACAATGAACTCACTGCAGCAATAGTACTTATATTATAGCAGCTACAGTGAAATCACTATAGCAGCTATAGTGCTTTCACCATGGTTGCTAAAAATGCGTTGCTACATTAAAAATCACGATGGAAAGTATTTTATTTGATAGCAATAGTACTCATTCAATTAAGTATTATTTGCATATATTTGAATATCTTTGCTAAAGTGCTTTCACCATGGTTGCTAAAAATGCGTTGCTACATTAAAAATCACTATGGAAAGTATTTTATTTGATAGCAATAGTACTCATTCAATTAAGTATTATTTGCATATATTTGAATATCTTTGCTAAAGTGCAATCACTAGCAGTTTATAGTGACTTGGTTGTGGCTGCTACAAACACTTTATTACAATGAAATCACTGTAGGAAAGTAGTACTAAATTTTACTCGCAATAATACTCAATTCAACTGAGTATTATTTTGCCTAAAATTGAGTACTTTGCTACAATGACTCTCTGTAGGGAAGCCTTTTCAGCCAACACAGTGAAATTGTACTATAGCAGCTATGATGAATTCACCGTAGCAACCCATGCATAATACTTAAATATACAAAATAATACTCAATTCAACCGAGTATTTGTTGGAATTTGTGTATTCTAAGCTTGTAAAACTTTGAGTTTTGATCTAATAATAAATGATGGATGTTATTATATAAGATGCATGTTGGTATGTAATATAATTACGTATTCTTATCAGAAAAGAGAGCCATGGTTATATGGTAGTTCACTGAGTTGAAAACTAAGTGAATAGGTTCTATGTAACCTAAATTAGTTCATAGCTATGATCAGGTTGGTCACCTCATCATTACAAGCTATTGACGATGACAGTGGATGGGGAGTCTTCACCATAGTCATCACCAAGCACAGTTTCTATGGTCGAACAGAACCAACATAGTGCACAGATCAGTGGGTAGATGCTGGTGCACTAAGCCGTGTTTCTGCTTAGGGTAAAACGGTTCTAAACCCTGAGGAACCATAACAGATTGGCTAACCAGTTGTGTGGTGCTTTGACACATCAATGTATGAGGATCCAGTTACGTGATCCAAAACCACGGTGCGCTGAGTTACCCGACTGGATTCGCATTAGCATGCCACTCCTGTAGGTCATCCATATCCTTAACAGGAGGTGTATTCGCTAGTCTAACTTACGTTGTACCAAGCCCAGGCCTGGTGGTCATCGGTTAGACTGTTGATCGGATTCGATTACTCGACGGGATAATCAGTGGGTATAACATATGTACAACCTGGAAGGAACCAAGTCATATAAGCACTCAAGTCAGATAGTATTCTCTACCACTCGAGTCAACTTATGGCACTGAGTGGAGGGACATCATGTTTACAATACTAAGCGGAGAGCAGGGGTATGCGAGAAAGAACATAATAAGTCCGGGGGGAATAGAGTGCAGCCTACATCGTACTCTGGGTGACTACGCAGGTTAACTCAGACTCAGAGGATTGATGGTACACTCGGGTAGTGTATCGATCGAGTCCAAATTGGAAGCTATGAACCCTGGTTCCTGAAGGTTTCACCTTATCCACACTTTGCATGGTTCTTGAACCATTTTCTCGATTCAGGAGGCAAATTATTTAGTCCAAAGAAAATATGCTATATGTGTGCTTTGCACCAGTTCACGGTAGTTGTGTATGCACATATGTGCACTAAGATGTAAATTCGGAATAGTACGGAGACACACTAGGTCATAATCTAATCCTAGTGATGTTCGTAACATGGGTGTGATGCACCGGTACGTGTTGCGAGTTAACCGAATGACTTTACTAGAGGCACCCTAGGTGTTTACTGAGGGCACCCCAGTAATAGTGAAAACACTAGTCATAATTCACTTGGGCGCGCCATGCGAATTCTAGATGCGAGGGAAAACCAACTAGAGGTGTAGGGGTGCCTTGGGAAACCAAGGGCACCATCACATACTAGGGTGGTTGGCCCCTCACATGAGGACAAGGCATGGCCGACCCCCCTTGTTTATAGGGTTTGCAGCTGCAAACTTCAAAGAGAAGGGGGGGGGTCAATTTTGGGGGTTTGACCAATAGGGGGGCCGACCTTCATATGGAAAGGAGAGAGAGAGAGAGAGAGAGAGAGAGAGAAGATAGGATCGGCCCTAGCTTCTAGGGCATGCATGAGGTCGGCCCCTATATGAGAACAAGGAAAGGAGGCCAGCCCCTCTCTCTTGGAGAAAGCCCTTGCCGAACCCCCCCCCCCCTCTTTTTAAGCTCTCTTCTTTCTTATCTCCTCCCTCGTGTGCAGCCTCGGACTTCATCCTCGCATGACGAATCAAAGACAGATAAGGGTCTTTCATCGGAGGCACTCAAAGATCCGATAGCGACATTCCGTACAACGTATGAGATCGAGTGAATAAAGAAGGCTTCATCCTCTTGTATATCATCATCCATTTTCACGAGAGTTATTTCGTCTCATTAACAAAGAAGACAATCCTCTGCGGTTAGAAGATCCGCACAAAGGTATGTATCGTTCTAACTCGTAATCTAGCATAGTCTCGGATTGCATGCATGCTAGATATTCGATTCGCTAGATTGACCTTAGGGCGTTCATTTTCCATGCACATATATGCATGCATATTAGTTTCATGAAAGTTTTATTGTGTGATATGCACCAAGCACGGTCTTTTGATCGACAAATTGCTTCCATGGCGGGTTTCTACCATAGGATTTTTTCAACAATTGGTATCAGAGCTATGCGAGTGGTGTATGTTTCATGATGTTTCATGAGACTAAGATGTGCACGCATAATGAGTGCAAGATTTTATCAGGATTCCTACGCTTAGATCATGCATATATGTATAATGTTTGTTATATGCATCGTGCTTGCAGGGTGCCACTATACGAATTATCTGGATTGTGTTTGCTTGCTACTAGGGGTCGGGTCCCGAGTTAGCCTTATCTATATATGCTCTCTTTTGTATGGATGTTTTTGAGCCATAGATGGGCAAGTGATGGGGGTTGACCATCCTCGGTTCCCAAGGCCATTGCTAAGTTTGTTTTTATTTCTTTCTAGGAAATTATGTACGACCGAGCACTTGCTCGTTGCGTACTAGACTTTTTCGGTTATAGATCGAGAAGAAAGATATGTCATGAAGATCCACCATCGAGAGCATAAGGGGAACTTTGGAGGACGAAGATGATCCAACGAAGTACTCGTAAGTGCCACGGAGGAGCCGTATCGAGGAACGTTATGAAGGAAGTTGAAGAACCTGCACTATGCTAGTCAGGTTTAGGGGTCGGACCCTGAACTTGATTCAGTCATTTGGTTATTTCCTTTGTTAGTTCTTTATATTTCATATCAAACCCCGATGAGATATTCTTATTATCTGTCTTAAGATGGAGGCCTTTCCCCTCCGATCCTAGCGACCATATTAGGATAGGATCTCGCTATATGATGCCCATTATTTAGTTAACTTTTGATGATAGTGGGATCCCATCATATATGGTTATGCCACCATTAGGTCAATACATGATTAGTCGGGTGTGCCTATTTGGCCAGCATCAAAACCTAGGATGAGATGGAGATCCACTAGACATCAATTGACAAATTTATAAATGAGGCACCATGATTAGTAGGAGTCCTTTCCTGTGAACTTAGGCTAGGCTCCAGGGTATTAGTGTGATAGCCAAGTTTGTAGAGCATCGATGTTCTCGGGATATGTAATGTGATCCTTGAGTAGAGAAATCCACTTGAGGTAGGGACTATGATATTCCGAGATCGATTAATGCTAGGCGAAAGGATTGAAGCACTAGTAGGAGCATGGTGTGATCAGGATCTAGTATGTAGGAGATCGCTACCTTAGCATATGTATATACTCGCAAAATAACCCTCTATTTCTATAAGGGATACAAGAGAGGACTCTTAGAAATCCCCTGGCCTCCACGGCTAATCACTTCGTGTTAGGATGGAAAGGCATAACTCAACATCCCCTAGGGTGGGGGTTGTGTCATTCCATGCCAAATCACTTAGTGATCTCCCTAGTGATATAGTGATTACGGGATGAGGAGAGAAGGGTGTTTATTCCACCCTAGTAGGGGCCACATGAACTCCAGTGTCGTAATTACTGTTAGAATTGGTAAGGTCTACAACTCATAAAAACCTATAGTTTAGTTATGTATGGTTGATAGTATAAGATTGTATCTTGATACGTACCTTAGTACGTGTTTTGATTACAGAACAGAGAGCCATGGCTACATGGTAATCCACTTGAGCGGGAGACTCAAGGGACTGATCCCATGTCGCAGCTCTGATTAGGGTTGGTTGCCTATCAGGATAAGTTGTTGGGATGACAGAGCGTAGGTGTCTCCACCGTGGTCATTAACAGGCACAGTGTATGTGGCCAAACAGAACCAACACGGTGCATAGATTAGTGAGCAGACGCGGGTGCACTAAGCCGTGTTTCTACTTAGGGTAAAACGGTCATAAACCCTGAGGAACCATGTCTGGTAGACTAACCAGTTGTGTGGTGCTTTGGCGTACCAATATGTAAGGATCCGGATGCAGTGATCCAAAACCACGGTATACTGGGTTACCCGGCTGGCGTTGCATCAGCGTGTCACTCCTGCAGGCCATCCACACCTCTAACGGGAGGTACGTTCCTTGGTCTGACCTACGTCGTATTAAACCCTGGCCAGGTGGTCATCAGTTGGATTGGTGACGGATCCGGTTGCTCGTCAGAGCAATTGGAGGTACGATGCACGTGGTCAACCTGGAAGGAACCGAGTCATATGAGCACTCGAGTCTGATGGTATTCTCTACCGCTCGAGTTGCATCATGGCACCAGATGGAGGGACAACGGGTTTACCATACTAAGCGGATAGCAGGGGTATGAAGGAGAACATAGTAAGTCCGGGGGAATTGGAGTGCAGCCTGCGTTGTACTCTGGGTGGCCACGCAGGTTAACTCAGACTAAGAGGATCGATGGTACACTCAGGTAGTGTGTCAATCGAGTCTAAATTGGAAGCCATGAACCCTAGTCCCTAAAGGTTCCACCTTATCCACATTATGTACGGTCCATGTACCATCTCCTCAAAACACATAACACAGTTAGAGAAAGCGAGAAGTCCAAGCCTATGCTCTGTGAGTGCTTCGCACTGGTGCATGGTAGATGCGTAGCTGCGTGTGTGCACTAAGGGGAAACACTAGGTTAGTGCAGAGACGTATGTAGTAATTCCTTGCCATAAATGGACTTTGCCATATGGGTGCGATGTACTGGGATATGTTGTGAGTTGACTAGTTGACTTCACTAGTGACACCCTACGGGAACCTCAGAGAATAGTGAAATCACTGGTGTACTTTACTTATGTGTGCCTTGCAAAGTCTCGTATACGAGAAACGACCAACTAGTGACATAAGGGTGTTTTGGTCATACCATGCGCCATTATGCACTAGGGGGGCCGGCCCTAAGTGTTGGGAGACTGGTCAAGGCCGGCCCCATTGGTTTCAGGAGGTTGTTGCCTCCAATGATGGGGGCCGGTCATGAGGCACAAAAAATAGACTGGTTTTGACCGTTTTCAAAACCAAGGAAAAGATAGAGATAAATGAGAGATATATAGGGAGAGGTTTGAATTAGTTGAACCTTATCCGTACTAGCCTCATCCATAAGGATAGGGCATCCCTATATAAGAGTAATGGGGGAGAGGAGGGATCAGAGATGACAAGCCTTAGGACCGGCTATGCCATGGGAAAACCCTAGCCGCCCCCTCTCCTATCTTCTCTTTTCTTCTCCTCTCTCGTCTCTCTCTCCCTTGCTTGTGCCATTGGATGGCGACTCGTCTTCCTCGCGTAGGGTTTCGTAGAAGGAGAAGGCTCGTCGGATGGAGGTACTTAGAGATCCATCGATGAGGCGCCATGCATTGTGCGAGATCGGTGAACTAGAAGGTATCTCCCGCAAGCTTTTGTTGTCCAGAATCTGCACAAAAATTTAGCAATATTTCTGTGATTTCAGGATCTACAGAAGTCCAAACGAGATGAAACTTGTTACAAAAGTTGCGTCTCGAAGTTTTATACCTTAAGTCCAAATTTTAGCCCAATCGAAGTTCGGAACAGAAAGTTATGGCCATTGTACCGAAGGTATGTTGAGCAGATCCGAGCCCGTCTCCATCAACAAAGAAGAAATTTGTCGCGGTGAAAGAATCCACACGCAAGTATGTTTTCTAACATATAGATTTAGCATAGATAGAACATGCATGCATGCTAGATTGTTCTTTCGTGTTAGATCGACGTTAGGGGTTAGCGTAGTTGTCATGTTAAATTAATGCACGCACATGTAGATCGTTTCGATGAAAATTTTGATATATGACGTAGACCGCTCCCGGTCTTCGGACCTTCACTTTACTTCCACTGTGGGCCTCTACCAAGGAATTATTTTCAACAATTACCTAGGCTTGTGGAAAAGCATCTAAAGTGCATGTGAGGCTTCTATTGCTTTGCATGGAGATCACATGGCACTGGCCAAAAGGATAATCATAGTCCATCAAAGCCCTTAGTTAGCAGATTTGGATTAGGTCAAGGAAAAGACCCGTGTAAGCGAATGACACTGCACGATGCCTCCTAGGGTGAGTGTATCCAATTCCAAGATTTTACACACATGGTTAATTAATCCATAGAGATGCCTTCGCTTGAGGGTAGTGTTGACATTTGGATATAATTAGTTTGTTTTAAAACTCCATAAAATAAGTTTTCATGCATTCTCATCATTCAATCCTTTGTTTTTCAGATGACCAAGTTAGACCCTCTGTTTGCTATCTTGAATGATCATAAACTTACCGGTCCCAACCGAAAGGACTAGAAGCGCAATCTTTACCTAGTCTTAAGGATTGACAAACACATGGCAGTCCTTAATGACCCTGAGCTAGACTTACCGGGACCTAATGCCACGGAGGCACAGTTAAAGGTGTTTACTGATTGGAAGGAATCTAATGAAATATATAAGTGCAATATAATAGCATCCTTGTAGACAACTCTACAAAAGCAGGTCGAGGATGTGCCCGACGCTTCCGATATGATGTTACACCTGAAAGAGATATTTGAGGGACATAATCGCGTTACGCGATATCTCATCATCAAGTAACTCGTCGGTACTAAGATGTTCGAAGGAATGCAAGTTCAGGAATACATGATGAAAATGTTTGGGTTCCAGAACGAACTAGCATCCATGGACATTGTGCTAGATGTCAAGGTGATGACGGACATCTACTTCTCGTCTTTGTCTGGAGCCTTTAAAGGCTTTGTCACCAACTTTAATCTGAATAAGTTGGCAATGACAAATACGGAACTTCTAGGAGCTCTCCAGACAGCTGATAATAGCTTCAAGCAAAAGGGCGAAGCACTTCACGTGCAATGTAGATCTTTCAAGAAGTCAGGTAAGAAGCCTCAGAGTAGGAAACACAAGAAGAAACCTAAGTCAGCACTTGTGCAGAACTCTGTGGGGACTTCTGGATCCGGTGATTCAAAGAAACCAAGCACCAAGTGCTTCTGATATGGCGAGAAGGGACATTGGAAGAAAGACTGCAAGAAGCCTCAAAATGTCGGAGAAGGTAATTCACAACTTTTAGTTGTTGAATCATTTCTTTCAAGTAACAATTCTTTTGCTAGATGGATTATGGATTCTGGATCCACTAACCATGCATGTAACTCTCTTCAGGTGCTTCAGAAAAGCAGAAGATTGCTTGATGGAGATGTGACCTTGAGCATGGAAACTAAAATTGTGGCAACTGCTGAAGTCATTGAAGATGTTATTATCAATTTTTCGAATAATAAGACAATGACACTTAAAGATGCCTTTTACGTATCATCTTTGAAAACAAAAACTTGATTTCTGTTTTCTCTTTGGTTAATAAAGGTTATTCAGTTTATTTTAATGCTTCTGGTGTATCGTTTAAACTAAATAGAACTTTTATATTAAGAGGATTGGTTCAGAATAATCTCTATATTGTCAATTCTATTTTTGAAAGAGAAAACACAATGATTTCAATATTTCATGTTAATTCATCTAAGCGTAAAAACCCTTAAGAAAATTTAACCTAATTGCGGTATTTATGTCTTGGGCATATTGCCTTAGACATAATCCATAAATGGTGAAGGCTAGGCTTCTGGAAACAGATCCCTTGGAAACCCTTCCCACCTATGAATCCTGCTTTGAAGGCAAAATGACCAAGAGAGCCTTTAAAGGCAAGGTAGTAAGAGCTACTAAGGTATTGGAGTTAATCTATACAGATGTATATGGACCTACGAGCGTCAAGGCGATAGGAGGCCATGAGTACTTCATTACTTTCACTGATGATTACTCAAGATATGGTTATATTTACCTAATGCATCGGAAGTCGGAATCCTTTGACATGTTCAAAGAATTCAGGGTTGAAGTAGAAATGCAGATGGGCAAATATATAAAAACCCTTATCGGATCGAGATGATGAATACCTATCTGACGAGTTCCTTAGGTATTTGGTGGAGCACGGGATCATATCCTAGTTAACTGCTCCAGGCACCCTACAACAGAATGGAGTTTCTGAAAGAATAAATCGAACCCTGTTATACATGGTTCGCATCATGATGAGTTACGTTAGTTTACTAACAACCTTTTGGGGGATATGCTCTCTAGATGGCAGCATATATTTTGAACCACGTTCTATCCAAGTCAGTGCCTCAGACCCCTTGAGAGTTGTGATTGAGAAACAGACCAAGGCTATAACATTTCAGAATATAGGGATATCCTGCACATGTGCAGAAGGACAAGAGGGATAAGATAGAGCTGAAGTCAAAAGTATGTTTGTTTGTAGGGTATTCTAAGTAGACCAAAGGTGGACTATTTTATGATCCTAAGGATAAGAAGGTAATCATTTTTACAAACGCCTATTTCCTAGAACGAGATTATATTATGGACCACATGTTGTAGCTCGTGTGTCCTAAGCGTGAATTTTCTATATTAACATTAATAAAGATGACTTTGGTTATTGCTTTAATTAGAATACTACTTTGGTATATATTAATACACATTAATAAAAGGACCCTAGGGAACACAGTAGGCCACTGAGGCACATGGTGGATCCATGCTTGGGAGACCTAGTGGACTAGTTCTGTGTAGACCTAGAACTAGTTTACAGCTTTGGTGATGCCGATTGCTTCACCGAGAATAAGTTGTTAGGAAGTAGAGGATATGGTGAAGTCTCCACCACGGGAACATGGGATTCCTATTCATCTGACCAAGCACGATGAGCGTGTTAAATAGGAACCAAGATGGTGCACAGTTCAGTGATTCAGACACTGGTGCATAAACCGTCTTACTACTATAGATAATCTGTCATTAACCCTAAAGGACTATATACACTGGGCTAACTAGTTATGTGATGCTTTGATGTGCCAACGTGTATGGACCTTCCATAGTCCAATACCACGGTACGTTGGGTTATCCGGCTGGCGCTTGAGTGACATGTAATCCCTACAGGCTATCCGACGTCCAGTATTGGATGGGTGCGTTTTGATGAATCAATCTGTCCACACAGTTAACCCAGGCCTGGTGGTTGTCAGTATTATTGACGACATTCCGGATGCTAGGCATAGCACCGGAAGGTGTGTGGTGTTATAGATGACAAGTCATCAAATCCTAGTTAGATGATCGATCGGAATCTAACGGTGCTCCTCACCGCCCGAGTCGTATCATGGCACCAGTAATAGGAGGGACTAAGGATTATCATAATATAGTAGAGAACAGGGTTACGAGGGAGTAACATAAGTTTAGGATCACTAGAGTTCAACTCGCATCGCACTCTGGGTGGCTACTCGGGTTAATCGAATTAGGGCTGATTAACGGAACTTTCGGTGTGTCACCGGAATAGTTAATCAGGGATCCGATTGGAGCTAGAGATCCTGAACCCTGAAGGTTCTACCATGTCGTTGCATATATGAATTGTTCCCCGACCTGGTTGGATACGTTGGATGTGAAGTAGCACGATGGAGCGCAAGCCCAGAGCCTAAGAACCTAATTCACTTGTGTTAAGGGTCGTAGGGGTATTTTGGTAATTACTGAAATATAGCTCAGAACATATTGAATATGGATCCTAAAATAAGCGAAATAATTCCAGGAGCTCATAAGCTTTGACGGAACTCGATTCCGAGTAGCGCAGCTCACTCAATCTCTCTTACAGTGTTTCACTTTTCGTGAAGGGCGTTTTCGTTCAGGCTTCACGATAGACATGTGGAAACTCTAAAAACCGCCCCCCCTTATCCCAATCACTAGGGGGCCAGTGCTAGCTTGCGTATGTGAGTTGGGGCCGATCCTATAAAGGGATTGGAGGGAGAGAGGGCCGGCCTTAGGTCTCTCCCTCTCCAGAAAACCCGAACCTCCTCTCCTACTTTGTGGTTTTGGCCAAAAAAGAAAGAGGAAGAAGGAAGAAGAATGAAGAGGAGAGAAAGAGAAGGAGGAGATCTTGCGGCTCGCCGTCATCTTCGCAACAAATTCCTCTGTGGGCTCGTAGTCCTTGCACTTAGAGATAGGACTTCGAGGATTCCTCCATTCGCAAAGGACAAAGTGACATCCGACAACTTCCCTTGCGATTTACGTGCGATTCATAATCATTCCGTTCTCTTCGGATCATAGATCCACAAAGTATGATGATTCTAAACACCCAAGTAGATGCATGCATGCTTCCGTAGATCGTAGTATGCCTCTAGGGTGTCCGCACATATGCTAAGATCATAGATTTGCATGTATATTGTTTTGTAGAATTAATTGTAATGAAACATACACCGTAAGATCTTCGGATCTACCTTTTGCTTCTGCTGCGACTCTGATAATGAGATTTAATTCCAACACCACAAGCCTACTAGTAAGGTAGTCCTGGATGAACTACTGGGTATTAGTAGAGAGTGTGCATCCGAAAGTATAGTGGGAGCTAACACTTCAGACATTAATGCACCAGACACTGTAGCACCTAGTTACTCTGTACCATCACCACCACCTTATCACAGTAGAAGAAATATCAAAGATCCTGATAGATAATATAGAGAAACCTTATTAGTTGATCCAGAGGGGTCAGGAGGATGATCCACTAAGCTACGAAGAGGCAGTAGGAGCTTCTGACAGCTATAACTGGCAAAAAGTCATAGAGGCAGAAATCACATCAATGTCCCATAACGTCGTCTGGACTCTTGTTACACCATTATCCAATATTAAACCTATTGGGTGTATAAAAAGAAGAGAGGATCCGATGGTTCCATTAAGACTTATAAAGCTAGATTGGTTGCAAAGGGTTATACCCCCGAGAGAAGGGATCGACTTTGACAAAACCTTCTCGTCGGTAGCTATGATAAAGTATATTCGAATCCTTCTATCCATTGCAGCCCATTACAACAGGGATATCTGGCAAATGGATATCAAGACAGCATTACTTAATGGGGATTTGGAAGAAAACATATATATGATGCAACCACCAGGTTTTGAGTCAAATGGTCAGAAACATCTAGTTTGCAAGCTGCAGAAGTCCATTTATAGACTAAAGCAAGCATCTAGAAGTTGAAACATTCGTTTTGATCAGTTGGTCCAGTCGTATAGATTTACTCAAAACGAGGATGAACCGTGTATGTACAAGAGGAGTGATAAAACTATAGTGGTATATTTGATACTTTACGTAGACAATATTTTACTTATTGGGAATGATGTGGGAACATTGTTAACGGTAAAGATCTGGTTACCAACATAGTTCGATATGAAAGATCTAGGTGAAGCTAGTTATATTTTGAGGATCAAGGTAACACGAGATCGCCAAAACAGAGTTCTCTCACTGTCATAGACCGCGTACATAGATAATGTTATGGCCAGATTTGACATGCAAAACTCCAAAATGGATTTTGTGCCATTCAGACATGGCATGAAACTGTCTAAAGATCAAAGTCCTAAGACACCTGAGGAGAGAGCCTAAATGCAAAAGTTACCTTATGCTTCGGCAGTGGGTAGCCTAATGTATGCTATACATTGTACAAGGCTAGATATCTATTTTGTAGTAGGCATGATGGTTTTAATCAAATCCGGACTTAGCTCGCTGGACAGCTGTGACGTGTATACTCAAAGACCTTCGTCGGACGAGGGACTATGAATTGGTTTACACTACACAGGAACTGACGTCGATTGGATACACAGACTCTAACTTTATGGCAGATCTGGAATCTAGGAAATCGATATCACGATTTATGTTCATGTTAGGTGGAGAAGCGGTTAGTTGGCAGAGTGTGAAGCAGAATAGCATCGCGGACTCTACCACAGAGGCTGAGTACGTTGCAGCATGCGAGGCAGCCAAGGAGGCGGTATGACTCAAGAAATTCCTTATGGACTTGGGGTATGTACCAAAGGCCCAGTTACCTATTGTGCTTTATTGCGACAATAGTAGAACACTTGCACTAGCCAAAGAGCCAAGGCACCACCAGAAGGGGAAACACATCGAGCGCAAGTTCCATTTGATTCGGCAGTTTCAAAAGCAAGGGCGAGTAGCGGTGACACAGATTGCATCTGCAGATAATGTTTCTGATCCTTTTACAAAGACGATACCTACAAAGGCATTCGAGTGATATGTGGATGCGATGGAATTCAAAACCGCTTTGCTAAGCTAGACCAAGTGAGAGATTGTAGGAATTGGTGTTTTCTAAGCTTGTAAAACTTTGAGTTTTGATCTAATAATAAATGATGTATATTATTATATGAGATGCATGTTGGTATGTAATATAATTACATGTTCTTATCAAAACAAAGAGCCATGGTTACATGGTAGTTCACTAAGTTGAAGACTAAGTGAATACGTCCTATGTAACCTAAATTAGTTCACAACTATGATTAGATTAGTCGCCTCATCGTGACAAGCTGTTGACAATGATAGTGCATGGGGAGTCTTCACCATGGTCATCACCAGGCACTGTTTTTGTGGCTGAACAGAACCAACACAGTGCACAGATCATTAGGCAGAAGTTGGTGCACTAAGTCGTGTTTCTGCTCAAGGTAAAACGGTCATAAACCCTGAGGAACCATGACTGATGGGCTAACTAGTTGTGTGGTGCTTTGGCACATCAATGTGTAAGGATCCAGTTACGTGATTCAAAACCACGATACGCTAGATTACCCGACTGGAATCGCATTAGCATGCCATTCCTGTAGGTCATCCATATCCTTAATAGGAGGTATGTTCCCTAGTCTGACTTACGTTGTACCAAGCTCAGGCCTGGTGGTCATCAGTTGGACTGTTGATCAGGTTCGATTACTCGATGGGGTAATTAGTGGGTATGACATATATACAACCGGGAGGGAACCAAGTCATATAAGCACTCGAGTTTGACGATTTTCTCCACCGCTCGAGTCGACTCATGGTACCGAGTGGAGGGACAACATGTATACCATACTAAGCAGAGAGTAGGGGTATGCGAGAGAGAACATAATAAGGGAATAGAGTGCAGCCTACGTCGCACTCTGGGTGGCTACGCAGGTTAACTCAGACTCAGAGGATCGATGGTACACTCGGGTAGTTTGTCGACCGAGTCCGAGTTGGAAGCTATAAACCCTGGTCCCTGAAGGTTCCACTTTATACACATTTTGCATGGTTCTCGAACCATCTCCTCGATTCATGAGGTGAATTATTCAGTCCAAAGGAAATACGCTCTGTGTGTGTTTTGTACCAGTTCACGGTAGTTGCGTATGCACATGTGTGCACTAGGATGTAAATCCGAAATAATGTGGAGACACACTAGGTTATAACCTAACCCTAGTGATGTTCGTAACATGGGTGCGATGCATCGGTACGTATTGCGAGTTGACCGGATGACTTTACTAGGGACACCCTAGGTATTTACTGAGGGCACCCCAGTAATAGTGAAAGTACTAGTCATAATTCACTCGGGCGTGCGATGCGAGTTCTCGATGCAAGGGGCAACCAACTAGAGGTGTGAGGGTGCCTTGGGAAACCAAGGGCACCACCATACACTAGGGTGGCCGGCCCCTCACGTGAGGACAAGGCATGGCCGCCCCCCCTTGTTTCTAGGGTTTGCAGTTGTAAACTTCAAGGAGAAGGGGGGCCGGTTTTTGGGGTTTGACCAATAGGGGGGCTGGCCTCTAGGTACTATAGGGGCCGGCCTTCACATGGAAAGGAGAGAGAGAGAAAGAAGATAGGGCTGGCCCAAGCCTCTAGGGCATGCATGGAGCCGGCCCCTATATGAGAACAAGGAAAGGGGCCGGCCCCTCTCTCTTGGAGAAAGCCTTGGCCGAACCCCCCCTCTCAAGCTATCTTCTCTCTTGTCTCCTCCCTTGTGTGCGGCCTCGAACTTCATCCTCGCACGACGAATCGAAGACGGAGAAGGGTCGTACATCGAAGGCACTCAATGATCCGATAGCGACGTTCCATGCAACGTGAGAAATCGGGTGAATGAAGAAGGCTTCATCCTCTCGCATATCATCGTCCATCTTCGCAGGAGTTCTTCCGTCTCCATCGATAAAGAAAATAATCCTCCACGGTTAAAAGATCCGCATGAAGGTATGCATCGTTTTGACTCATAATCTAGCGTAGTCTCGGATTGCATGCATGATAGATATTCGATTCACTAGATTGACCTTAGGGCGTTCGTTTTTCGTGCACGCATATTAGTTTCGTGAAAGTTTTATCGTGTGACGTGCATCACGCATGGTCTTTCGACTGGCAAATCGCTTTCGTTGCGGGTCTCTACCATAGGATTTTTTCAATAGTATTATCTGTATAAAATTGACTACTTTGCTACAGTGATTTTACCGTAGAAATATCTTTTTAGCATCCACGGTATTGACATTACGGGTTGCTACAGTGATATCATTGTTGCAGCTTCAATGATTTCACTATAGCAAGCCGTGCCAGTATTCCTGTAAAATAAAATATGTCTATATATCATCTACCATTATTTAATGTGGGAGGATGCAATGGATATTTATGATATTAAAAAAAAATGTTATCCAAAATGGTCAAGATCGGATCATTTGCAATCAAAACTATGAACAGAGGATCATGTTTTATACAATAATCACATCAATGGACTTACTATATATAGGAACATAAAATGGGACTAAATGTTATACACGTTGTGTTTTTTGGACCTAACACCTATTCCCCCCCTACAAAAAAAAAAGGAAAAATTTGTATATACCCCCCAAAACCTGTAAACATTTCCCCTTGCCCCCTCTATTCTCTTTCACTTACCAAATTCTTTATAAATGATAAATATACCTCCCCTCCCCTTTTTTTTATAACCTATGCCCAAGTCAAACCCAAATTAAAATAGGGCTGAAATTGAATAACATGAAGCTTGATCGGAGCAGAGCTTTGTCCACATGATTTTCTTTAAGTTTCCCTTGTATCATTCAAATCATCTTCTTTATAGAATTAGATGTGGATGTGTTGGGCATATGAATCTCATTTCCTCATTTCAACTTTCTTTTTATATGGCCAACTAATAGCCATTCTAAGGTGGAGTGTTAAACATTAAATTGATTATGGCTTGAGGCTACAAGATACACAAGAAAATCGAGAAAGAAGCTAAAAGATACAAACTTTAATCGGGGTATGTTTAAGAGGGATGAAGGGGTTTAACTGAGGTGTATTCATAAGAGTGGCCACTTTAATTGTTGGGGTATGTTCAAGAGGAATTGTGAATTTTAGGGCTGAGTAAAAACAGACCCGAACTGCCTAACCGAACCGAAACCGACCAAAATTTAACCAAAATAACTGAACCGAACATCAAACCGAACCGAAAACGAACCTAACCGATTAAATCGATTTTGGTTTCGCGTCCCGGGTATGGAATACCGAACAAAAACCGACATATAAACCATATATAACAACAACTAGCACCACAAGACAGCTAGCAGTCAAGAAATCCGTCACAGACAATCTACAGTCCGTCAAGATTGCAGGGAGAAGACTGCACAAAGCTAGCTATAGAGGGGCTCGGTGAATATATGCCACAATAGGCACCACCGAACTGATTACATCATAAGCAAGTTTTCAGAGATGTCACTTACTGTTAAATGCATAATACAACACATCATATCCAACAACATTGTTTGATCGGTCAAAGATATTTTACCATCATTTAGTAACAGGATTCCAATGCAACACACACACACACACACACACACACAGACGGCACACCAAGTGGGTTCTGTGGCTGTTGGCCAGCCATCCATAGTGGGGAGTGCTCCTGATGTGCTAGAAGCTGATGGTTTTCTTGGCCAGCATACAATAAAGCTACTAGACATTATAGTTTCTCCTTCACAATCGCATAAGGTTTCCCTCCGGAGCAATCGAGATTCTAAAGGTGTTATTATGATCTCAAGGGTGATGGTGGCTGACCCCACCTTTTCAGGTGTTAGCATTTTGGCTGAAGACAGTGCTGGTGTGGTTAAAACGTCAGTGACTTCCTTGCTGGTGCCTTAGAGGTTGCCCATGAATGACATTGTGTGGAATCATTCTAACGAGATTCTTACTATTGTCATGGTTATGGTGGCTGACCCGGATGTTGGGGTAATGGAGCTAATCCCCTATGCCCATTTAGAGGAGACCAAGGAAATGGACACAATCATTTACTGATTTGTGACGAACTGAAGATCAAAATTCAAGAGCCAGGGGCTCTAGCATACCTCATATCAACCGAAACTGAACCGAAAACCGATCACACCTGTATGCGTGAAAAAACGATTTGGGTCGTCTTTATTGCGCAAAACGAGATTACAAAGGCCGGGACCCAGGGACTCGGGGGTAGTGAGCCGGGTGCGACGAAGATTTGATCAGGAGATTATGGGAGAGATCCTCTGAAGGGTCCCTTTGATCCGCGTCTCCATGTTACTTCGTGCGAGAGCTCTGGAGGGGTTGCCTAGGACAGAGATCTTTACAGGGTGAGGGTTTCTTGAGAGGCTAAGGAGTCTTCGCCATTGCTTTTGTCCCTTTCGTGCTTCATTCTTTCTCGGCTAGGGGGATTTTGGTTTCGTTCCTCAATCTTCGTATCTCCCTCGACTCTTGCTAGATCTCGGCGTCCTTGATCGTCGGTTCGCAACATCGATCGTGCGTTTAGTGTCGGGTTTGGCTTTGGCTTTGGCGTGGCTCTGGCTTTTGTATTTGCTTTGGCGCTTGCGCTTGAATATAAATGGGTAGAGGCTTGCGATGCTTTAGTTCTTCTGGACTTTGCAGCGTATCGGCTAGAACGTGCAGTGCTTTACTTGTGACCATCATAGTTGCTTGGCTTTGGCATGGGATTTATCGGTGCTTTTGCTTCTGTTTCTTGCGTTGGCTTTTGCTTTGGCGCTGACTTGATCTTCTTCTCGAACGACGATGATGATGTTTCCAAGGCTTCTTTATTCTTCTAGCTTCCTCGACGGTTGTGACGCGACTTGACTTCTTCTCTTCTCCGGGCTTCTTTGGCGTGATCGGAGTTTGAAGGCTTCATTTTGGAGACGACGGGTGTAGCGCTGCTTCGGATGCCATTCTCTAAGCTTTCTTCTTCGTGAATGGAGCGGACGTTGTTGAAGATGACGGGTGATGCCGTTTCGATCTTCTTCTCTGGACTTTTGGGCTTAATCGGAGTCGAAGGCTTCATGAAGACGACAGGGTGATGCCATTTCGATCTTCTTCTCCAGGCTTTTGAGCTTGAACGGAGTCAAAGGTTTGATGAAGACGATGGGGTGATGCCACTTCGATCTTCTTCTCCGGGGTTTTGAGCTTGATCAGAGTTGAAGGCTTGATGAAGACGATGGGGTAATGCCGTTTCGATCTTCTTTATCGGGCTTTTGGGCTTGATCGGAGTTGAAGACTTGATGAAGATGACAGGGTGATACCGTTTCGATCTTTTTCTCCAGGATTTTGGGATTAATCGGGGGCTTGATGAAGATGACAGAGTGATGCCTCTTCGATCCTCTTCTCCGGCCTTTGCTTATGGCGTCTTTGGAGTTAAAGGCTTCTTCTTCGAGCTTTTTTCTTCGTGCACAGAGTCGAAAGGTTGATCTTCTTGTGCAAGGATCTTCACGTTGATAAGGACTTTCAATGGACTAAGTCGTTCCCATAGGGTAGGCTTGCCCGAGCCTCGTGAAGCCTTGGGTCGTTGAAGGTGAGTCTCCTCCTTTGCAGGGCTTCCTTGCCTTTGGCTTTGACCTGGCAATGGTTGTGGCGTCGGCTTCTTCTCCGGGCGTATTTGGCATAATCGAAGTTGAAGGCTTTGTTGAAGATGACGGGTGTAGCGCCGCTTCAGGTATCATTCTCCAAGCTTTCTTCTTCTTGAATGGAGCGGATGCCATTTGAAGATGACGGGTGTGGCGCCGCTTCGATCTTCTTCTTCGGCCTTTGCTTTTGGGCGTCTTCGGAGTTAAAGGCTTGTAAAAGACGATGGGGTGATGCCGTTTCGATCTTCTTCTCTGGCTTTGCTTCTAGCGTCTTCAGAGTTGAAGGCTTGTTGAAGACGATGGGGTGATGCCGCTTCGATTTTCTTCTCCGGTCTTTGGTTATGGTGTCTTCGCAGTTAAAGGCTTATTCTCCGGGTTTTCTTCTTTGTGGATGGAGCCGAAGGGTTGATCTTTTTGTGCAAGGGTCTTCACGTTGATGAGGAGTTTCAATGGACTAAGTCGTTCCCATAGGGTGGGCTTGCCTGAGCCTCGTGAAGCCTTGGATCGTTGAAGGTGAGTCTTTTCCTTTACAGAGCTTTTTTGCCTCTTGCCATCCGACCTCTTGAGCATTCCCCCTCCCCCTCTATTTACAGGTGAAGGGGGGTGGGGAGAGATATGGGACGGTTCATTTAAATCCCTTGAATACCTCTCCCATAACTACCCAAGATTAATTCCTTCATTTATGGGGGAATTAACCTTTATTTATTTTGCTTTTCTGGCGAAGTAGTTATGGCCCAATCATTTTGAATTTTTATTTGAATCTTGTACATTAAATCGATGACGATCCGCCTTCATTTCTTATCCGTCGGATCGAGGGATTGACATAGATCCAC
Source organism: Chamaelirium japonicum (assembly GCA_947650365.1). Taxonomy (NCBI): domain Eukaryota; kingdom Viridiplantae; phylum Streptophyta; class Magnoliopsida; order Liliales; family Melanthiaceae; genus Chamaelirium; species Chamaelirium japonicum. The sequence continues at coordinate 120,848,009 of OX393549.1, read as the reverse complement.
GCTTGTGTAGACCTCTACGCAACCTCTCCCTGCGCATGGTGGTTCATCTTTTATTTTTCTTCTTTTTCTTCCTTTATTTTCTTTCATTTTCTTTCATTTTCTTTCTTTCCTTTTCTTTCTTTCTTTTCTTTCCTTCCCTTGGCCAGCCACTCCCTTCCCACGGGAAGGGGGGTCGGGTGGGCCCCACTTGAGGACGGGCCCACCTAGCCTCTTCTTTGGCTTGGGTTGGGTCCAGTGGGCCCTGGTTTGTGTCGGGTTTGCCCTCGGGTCGGTGCGCGCAAGTCGGGTTCGGGTGCGATTAATTTTATGTGTCTACAAATGCCCCCTTAAGGACGAGCACGCCTGCGGGAAACGCACAACACTTGTGTACGTAGGAAACACACAACGCTTGTTCTTGATTCCTTTTCTGGATGGGGTTAAGGCTTATTTAAAGAACCCTACCCCTCTGCTTTTATTCGTCGGTGGCTTTCGCAAAAGATCGGCGCTTGGAGACCATCGGCGAAGGGGCTGCTTAGGGTTGCACGAAACTTGCTTTGCTTCCTAGTTGTCGCCTTCTTCGTCGTTGACGGTGGTTTTCACGGAGGATCAACGCTTGGGGACCATCGACGAAGGGGCTGCCTTGGGTTGCATGAGACTTGCTTCGTCTTTTTAGTTGTCGTCTCCTTTGTCATTGACGGCGGTCGTTGCACGAAGCCCGAAGGCGGCTCGAGGGAGACGGGAGCGTGAAGATGATGGTGAGTCATCGCGGCCAATGTCGGTGATGATGGCGTGGTGCGAGAAAGATCCGTTACGGCCAAGTAACGATGGCATGGCTAGGGGAGGAGACGAAGTTTTCGAAAGCAGTGCTATGAAGAAACTAGGCTTGTGGATCAGATCATGATTCGAATATTGGTCCGAATTTGATCCGATAAACCTGGGCTTGGTATTTAGATCTGTCAATGGATCGGATTTTGATCTGAATCCAATCCGTTAAGTTGGATATGAACCTGTTTTTTTTTATCCGATAATCCGATAACGATACAAACCCGATAACCATATATTTACTTAACAAATCAGATATGGATTTAGGCCAATCCAATCCGTTTAGAACTTGATCTGACAAACTATAACCTAATATATAATATTTTATCCATTCTTAGATTAGATTGCTTTAGATCTAAGTCCCTAAGGGATAATATGAAAAGGAATTCTCATGGTCCCCCATCGAGAGTCTGATCATATCCTGACCCTTTTGAGTCCCAAGTTCGGAATTGACTATTCCTTTGTGAGTTCGACACTTAACGATATCACAACCATCCGATATACTCTTGTTCATGATCCGATCCGATAGCGGTACAAATCCAATAACTTGTTTACTTAATGGATCGAATATGGATAATTGGATATAGCCTAATTTGATCCGTTGACAGGTTGATTGGTATTAGTTTTCGGTCCTACTTTAGATTAATCGGATCGAATTCGGATCTATACTGATTCGACTCGATTAAGATCCGACCCGGTTCATATACATATAATAATATACATAATTACATATCCCTTCCCCTCGCGGCGACCCACCGAAACCGGAAACCCTAAATCTCCTCGCGCCGCTCGCGGCGACCCATCCGTTCCACAACCAGGAGGAGGAGGGGGAGGGCAAATTCAAAGCCCTCAACCACGACATCGGCCAGCACTCCAGGTCCCCATCGAGACTTTACGCGATGAGCATGAGGTGAGGCCTCCCCGCCCTCGCGCGCTCTCTCTCTCTCTCTCTCTCTCTCTGGATCAGTTGGATCTGTAATCCTTCCCCCTCAATCTTTCCTCGAGCTCTGTTTTCTCGATTTTTTTTATGGTATAAAGGTTTTCTCGATTTCTTCGATATTACAAGGGTAATCAATATTTTCGTCGATTTTAGCTACGAATCTGGTAGAAATTGGGCTCGACTGCCAGATCTGAAAGATACCCAGATGGGAAAACAGATAAAAAAAAAAAGCAAAGATCTTTCCATTAACCAGCTATGCAACTCATGTTATGTACTAACATAATCGGATTTGGATTCGGATTCGGATTCTGATTCGAATTCGGATCATATATTATAGTATCCGTCAGATATTGGATCGGACCACTCGACTATTTAAACGAATCGGATCCGGATATATCATTATCCGGTCCGAATTCGACCCTTTGACAGGCCTAGAACTAGAAGCATGCACCAATATACAAGAGAACAGTAAAGCATGCAGAAGGCTAGGATGCATAACTACAGAAGGATGTTCATTTAATGGTGAATATAAACTCATATTAGCAACAGAAGGATAGGATGCAAGACTACAAACAGATGACTTATATGGTGTTTGGTAATCTATGTAGAAGTTACGGTAATAAATCATTACTAATACATTAAAGTGTCTGAGATAAAATGTGAAGTTAAGCAATTTGCCAACAGACCCCAATGGACATAGTTAACACAGAATCACCTCCTGTTCTGTACTAGTGAATATGCATGCATGCATGAATGCAGCTTCATAGATCATAGTGTAGGTTTGGATCAAGCCACTGGACAGCCCAAAGCCCAGCCCAATAAGCCCGTGGGAGAAATAATAAATAATACAGATTAGTTATTCTATTTCTAGATTTTGGTTGTTATTGGATTAGGATCGGGATTTGTTATTTAAATTTTCTATTGGTAATCAGTTATGATTTATTTTCTTTTTAAAAATGGGGTTTTGTATTGGCTATTTAAAGCCAGGCTGGTCCGTTTGAGATACAGAACGAATGTTAATGGTAAATGGAAATTTGATCTTAAGGGATCACTATGAAGATATGATTGAGACTGTCTTGATGTTTAAGAGCTTTGAATTAACCCGAAGAAAGCTTAGACCCATAAATGAATGAATATCTCAACTATTTAAGTTGTTCCTCTCCTCTCTATCTTCTCGTCTTGTGAATTCCATGTGATCACCTCTCTCTCTCTCTCTCTCTCTCTCTCTCTCTCTTGGTGGATCCAAGGGACCTGATGAATTCCACGTGGTTCGCTTATCTAACTTATGCCTTGTTTCTCTCGAATCATGCCTTCTATCTAATCTTATCTCATCCCACTCTCTATTTCCTGTACCATATAATATAGAAGGAAAGCAAACCCATCATCACCACATAGGGCCACCATTGCCAACCCATAACTAGGTTACCAACAATCTCAACTACCACCGTCCACTACCGACCATTGTCATAAGCAAGCACAAACAAGCTTATCGACGGCAATCCCATCCACAAAATGAAAATAAACATAGGGGAAAAAAAGAGTGCAAATTTGATATTTTTTACAATTAGAGGGAAAGGAAAAGAAGGCGATCCATGCACACCACTGGAAACATCACCAATCTCCTTTACATCCGTACTATCCCCAAGGATCTATCCAAAGCGGGTACTACCTATAGCTTCCGGTGTTGGAACCTACAGTGCGCTATAATCTCGTGTTGCCTGGACCTCTTTGTTGCCGCTACTGCATTTCCCATGCCTTGTCGGTTTGCCATGTCGTCACAACTACACCACATAATCGCTCTCGCAAGTATATGGTGGTCATTGTCCCCCTCCTCTGAGTCACCATAGTCGGCCCTCTTTCTCTATCCATTATTGCTTGTTGTTGAAACCCTTAGCCTCAAAGAACCTAAGTTGTGAACTTTCGTAAAAGAGTTGGAGCAATTGTCTAAATCCCAAACCATTCAAACCCAAGCCATGTTCCCTTAACACTATTTCTATGAACAATATTCCACCAAATCCACCCTGTGCTCCAAATCCAATGGCTAACAACCCTCTAAGCATTCAACTAAGGCATGCATCCATCGGACTTAAATTATAATACTGAACTCTACTTGATTTCTACAAAAGACCCATTAACCTGTTCGAGGTCATATAGTGAGCTTCGTTGGAACGACTTTTACAGTCATGTCGTAAACTCGATGATATTGACTAATTTAGCCAATCCTTGCATCATTTCAAACAAATGATAAAATCATATTTTCGCTCGTGCCTACATCAATTTGCTATCAGAGCTTACTAGTCATTATGTCTTGCCTTAAAGATCAGTCCCATGATTATCTTTAACCACGTGGTACTCTACCCTGCTAAATCTTCATTAGGCTACTCAAAATATTGATTTAGTTTTTTCCCGCCAACTAATATCTCCACATGGAAATTTTTTATGCATCCGTCATTAGATCGAGTATTAGACTTAAACCTACCCATTAAACTTTTCTTCCAGTGGTTTTTACATTAGATGCAAGTCTTATTCTAATATGAAAGTGCTTGGGGGATAATAGAGGACATCAAGGATGTGTTAAGGTGGAGTCAACAACGAGCCATAAACCAGTTACTAGTCTAATTAAATTAAATCAAAGCTCTAGTCGGTTTCAGATTCCTATCAACCCTTAGCATATAGTGGAGACTCCACGACCGATAAAGCCTCGAACATAACCTCCTCCTCCAGTTTGATCATCAGTAGAGCCACCGCATCCGAAAGGGGCTCTTCTTCTAACCGCACCCAAGGTTCGAAATATCCATTTTGACCAATATTTCGACATTCTGGATATAGAAATATTTCGACAGTGTGGACATATTGTAGATTTATAGAAATGGTGAAGATATTAATTTTTAATAGAATGTTTTAGTGAAATACTGGATAGTCATAAACCAAGTATAGATGCACACTTTGGAATACTTTGATAATATTTGTATCCTATCTAGGGGCGTAAAGCTTCACATATCATGTATTCTATGTATTTGAGTCTGTGAGCCTTGTGCGTTCTTGTGCAGTTTTGTTTGGTTCGGTTTTGATCTATGTTATTCAAATACTTTTAAATCTTTTTTATGGATAAGAATGTTTTCAAAATAGATTTTGAAAACAGACTTAAACAAGAAAGATATGCAAGCTTGTACTTGTGCAAAATTATACCGAAATGCGAAACACTGTTTTTAAGGATAAATTTGACCCCCCCCCCCCAAAAAAAAAAAAAAAATAATAAAAAAAAAAATATATATATATATATATTAAAAATTTACCCCCTTTTTATAACCAGTTAATCCTGAGATTTTGGTGATATTTTCCGAAATTCCTCGAAATTGGTGTGATATATCATGATATTTTGCGTCGGCGAATATATCGCAATTTATGTGTGATTTCTGTACCATTTGAGACCTCATTAGGGATTTTGTTATGAGGTTTTGTAAAATTGAGAAATTTTATAATATTTCGCGAAATATATTGAGATTTTAATCCTTGATCGTACCTTTAGTAGAGCCATCACCTCTAGTGGAACCTCCTCCAGCTGCACCACCATTGGAATCACCACCTCCAGTAGGCCTCCTCCAGTCGCACCAACGTTAGGGCCACCACCTTAAGTGGTGCCTCCTATTTCATTAAACCAAATCTTCCTATTGTCGTGTTCTTTTTATAATTTTTAAAGATTTTAAGCGGTCATTGTGCTTCACCTTTGATGAAGACTAACCACTAGAGTTTTAATAACAATCAGATTGCCGGGGGTCTTTGCCCATGGGAAGAAAAAAAAATGGCACCCAATGTGACGGGTCGCTTGCGACGCCTCTTCGTCACATGGCTGTTACATAGCCACTTTTTAAATCATTTTCTACATATGGATAATAAAATAAATATTTAGCTATATTACATGAAAATCGCTCTGAACTATTGCCTATGTTCATCTTACACCCCCCCCCCCCCCCCCCAACTAAAAAACCGAACCGAATACCTCATATACTTTGCAATACCTCCCTTTGTACAAGTTTTATTTGTTCATATAATGGTGAATGGCCTAGGGTGTATTTTGTTCAGTTTAGAGGGTTAACATGAAGATGGGCAATAGTTTAGAGGTGTTTCATGCGACTTATCCTTAAACATTTTTAAAGTTCTATTTAAAACAAATTTTTTTTAAGGTTTCGCATCATTTTATTTTTTATTTTTATGTATATTAGTTTACAACGTTTTTCCTATTTACGTTTACATATCCAAATATAGGTTGATAGAGGTACATTTGCAAATAAATGAGGACTTTTATTTACTATCAAACTAGTAAAAAACTCGGGCAAGGTCCGGGAAACACCCAGCCATATGATGCATAACCCGGTCAAGGCCCATGAAGCCAAATTAAAGCAATTCAATTTAAATAAAAATGTATTACATCATTCCACAGATCATTTAAAATGCACAACATAAAATTTATACTATTTGCTTTCAAATAGTATGTATAATGGAGGAAATGCATTGATACTAACAAATCCAAAGTGGGGCATGAGTTCTTACTATTTATAATTAGAGAGAGAAAATTGTAAGTCTAAATAATTGTGTTCATGAACAAGCAAAAAAGGTGAAACATAATAATGAGGACTGAGGAGTATAAATATTGAAAGATAAAGTGGATTTATCATATAACAAGTACCCGTGGATTAAAAATTCTAAAAAGTGTAGGTGCCATACATTGTCTAACCTAACAGAATTGCAGAATTCAACACAATGGGTCATCCTGAATGCGTAAGTAGCCTGCAAAACAGATGATTTGATCAGTTTTATTAATTACAGAATTTAAATATTACTAATTTGCAACATTAGTACCTGGATATATAAATCGCATATTATCAATTGGATTAAATATTCATTTAGTTGTTAACTTGTCAAACACTTCCTTGTATACCACATTCCTTGTATTGGCCATCCAAGCCATAGGTAACTTGTGTGGAGGACCAACCTGCCCCACACGAACAGACAATCAGTTGCCCAAACTTCTTTCTAAACCAAATTTAGTTAGATTTTCCTGTAAATACTATTAGTCATAGAGTGATAATGCACCCAGCCATACCTCCATCCCCTCCCACCACAAGAGGACACGCGCTAAACCATCACTTCCACTCCCCACAGGTCACTCTCTATGATGACCTTGTTGAGTCCATGCTCTATTCTTGCAATGGGCCCGTTAAAATGGTTGTGGCTTTGACTTCCAATGGTTATCTTGGAATGTATTATAAGTGACGATAGCAAAGAATTAGATGCAACAAAAAAGGAGACTGGCATAATTTTGATGTAGTTTGTATTAGATTTGATGCTTGCTTGATAGTTTTTGGTATTCTATCTCCAAATATCACTTTGTTGAAGTCCATGATGAAATGGTTGTTTGTTATTTTCCAATTTGGTAATGTGCACACAGGCAATAATGGTAACATGAAGGTTTGAAAGAATTTGTCTTTTTCCCCTTCTTTGCTATATGCTATAAACTTTGATATAGCTGTGCTCTTTATGGTAATCGTTGACCAAGAAAAGTTACATACAGTGCCTGCCATTTATGCTCTTCTTTGTGCTGCAATATTTTTATTTACCTTCAAAGAAATGTAAAATGAAAGCTAGTATCTTATTCGATAATGTTAACATTCTGCTTCATGACATATCTGTAAATTCGCTGCATTTTCTTTCTCTTCATGATGATTAGCTTGCAGAAAAGGGAGTGACTTCAAGGTGGTTCAAGATTTGATGCATTGTACTTAGTCATTGCTGTTCAAAAAGCTGCAATGCCTCAGACGCCTACTCAGAGAACATTGTCCGTGTATCTTTACATCCCCAATATCATAGGTATGCTTATTGACACTGTTTGGATTAGGCTAGTTGATTATGGGGGTTATCATGTGCATAAGAAATCAGATTAAACAAGTAATGATCTTATATTTTTTTTAATGAATGATACAAAGTGTTGGTAATGTCTTGTTTAGCTGCATGATTGAACAACCCAAGTGCAATGTGAAAGGGTCCGCGAGATATGTCACAGTTTACCAATCCTTCATGCATGTTTTGAGCGTAGATGGTATTATTTTGAAAATTGTTGGAAAGGACATTTTTTCCTCACTGTTGAACCAACAATACATGACTCCACCCGACCCAACCTGACTACCAATATAACATGACTTTCCCAAACATGACCCGATCACCCAATCTGACTGGCTCAACCGGACCCGACCCTATCTAGCTCGACAAACTTGACATGCATCGACCGAACCCGACCAATCTGACATTACCTGAGTAGACAAACATGATACAATCTGATCGTAGCTGACTCAACCTGATATTATCTGATCCGATCAACTGATATGGCTTGATCCCGAATGGACCTGACTCAATGTTCGAGCCAGAATCTCCGTTACGTTATTGTGTTTGTGACCATTATCGCAACCATCATCATCCTCATGCACGAAGCCGACGATGGCGACGACATGATATCATCGGCCCCCTCCTTGACTCTCTTTTTTCTTCCTCGTGATTAGCGCTTGGCCCGCATCCCCGCCTGCTCGAGTGTGCACCCCGTGGCCCTGTTGTCCCGCATGCACCCCGTTGGTCTATCGCCCCGCACGCGGTTGCCGCCCGTATGCACCCTGTTGCCCCTGCCTCCCGTGCGTGACCCCTGTTGCCCATGTGCACCCCGCGATCGCCTGTTGCCCATGTGCACCCCGTGCCAACTCTGTAGTCATTTGCTGACCATGATAGCTTCTGTGAACCCCTTTTGTCACTTTCTAGCACTTGTGAGTACATGGTTCTTTTGTGGCTCGTTTCGTTTGCGATGATCTTCATAGGACTTCGTTGCTTACGCTTGGTTTGTTGGATTTTCTCCCAAATCGTTTGACAACCTTCACACATGCGTGTTTGATCTCTCTAATCTCATCCTAAGCTATTAAGCCTTTTCTTTTGATAAATAAATCCATAATATCTTTAGAGCTTACTTCATTACCGAAATATCACTGCTTGGTTTGTTAGAATCTTGAGCATTATATGACCCTATGAACATTCATTTGTTCGACTTGAGTCTGTAAATTGGTTGAAAGGCTTTAGATCCGACCTTGTCAGTCAGACTGCCGAGGCCCTCAAAAGTTTTGTAACTCCCAAACAATCGTTGTCTTTTTGGTCTTCTGAAAACTCCATTCTTACTATTTGCACTCATCTGTTCAATTATAAATACCAACCATTTGGTATTTTTTCTAATGCGAAAGTTAATCACAAGAGCTTTACTCATCATTATTATTAACTTTTATTTTGCTTAATTCATGCAACATTAATTTGCATGAGTGAATCGCATCACCTAGTAAAAATATCCAAATTATACGATTAAGATGGCTCAGACGTCGGGCCTCTTAACTCTTAAGTGAAGCTTTCTGAGGACTTCAAATTTGTCAAAATTCCCACTTCCCATTGACTTCACTTCAATGCCACGGGTAATGTTAACTAGAGGAGCCAGGAGAATGCCTCGAATGTATGGGTAAAGCAAGTAGCAATTGCAACAACTGAGTTGTAGTAACCAATTACCAGATGTAATATCAAAAGATGTTTAGTGGGAGGTCTTGAGCTAATAGCAAAATTCGTATCAAGTCATACGGATATCCCCAATAACCTTCAACAATGCTCAATGAGGCTCTAATGCCAAGAAAAGAATGGTATGAGATTGAATAGTTGGCCATCCAAGAACACCTAGTCAAAAAATCTGAATTGTACAATTGAAGCTCGAGAAAAAAGAACTGAACTACGAATAAAGGCATGCGGAGGGAAATGATGCATGCAACTTTTGATAGTTTGGAGAGTGAAATAGGGCCAAAAAATTGAATCTGAAGTTCGTATGGGGTTGAATCAGACTCGGGCCAAGGTTTGAGATTTCGAATTCGTGTATGGTTTTGGTCTTGAACAAAACCAAAATTTTGACCGAAATGTGATTTTTTTTTGGAAATGGTAAAAAAGGGCCGAATTTATGGATTTTTTTTGAAAATTTAAATTTAAGTCTTTTTAGTTGTGCATTTATATTTACTTGAATGATTTGAAGAAAACAAACACCAAACATATAGTAAGCGTGTATGGACCATGATAACCAATGTGGAATACCAGTAAACTGAAGAAAAAAAACCTGATAATCATCATACATTTACATAAACTCAAAATCCATCCGACAGATGCCATTGGTTTTCGAGACTACGTGATTTTGGAGAGGGAATTTCATCGAAAGCCACTGAAAGAGCTGACATTTCATTTTCTAGTACCCCACAGCATCTGGTCGAAATTTTGTTGAAATCTCACATTTTGACCGAAATGCCCTAGAGTCATTTGAAATCAAGACTTTCAGAGTTCACATGGGTGTTTCGTTTCGGTAGCGGCCAAAACCGAAATTTCGACACTACATCCAAAATCTCAATCCATGATTTAGACAACAAAACCGTTGGCCGGGACAACTTGTTCTGGAAAATTTTGATTGATAGACTATTGGTGTTTAGGTGGTTGAGGAAGGTCAAATCCAAACCAACTAGTCTTAGGTGGAGGGGGGCACAATGACCGACAAACATGGTGTGACTTAAAAAAAATGTGGTTACTGTACACTAGTGAAAATAGAATGTAATGGTGGATGATAAAACTCTTTTTTGTGCAATGTAAACAAGCCACAAGACACTTTGTGGTTAAAAACCTGGAGCTATCATCAATTTCCAGTTATTATGTGGGGTTGATGGAGCTTGTGTCAGGCTGTCAGTAGATCTAGTGATACTTAGATGTGGCACTATGAGCATTGAAAGGATGATATAGTGATGTAACACATAAAGTTTGGTTAGTGTAGATCAAGTCTAGGTTTAGTTATATTTAACTCGTGGCTTTGGTCATATTTTGCATTTTAGTATTTATGTTTTATTTGCAGTTTTTTTTTAATATAAGGGTCTTTCTTTTAACTTTTGGGTCTAAGGAGGAGTCTTATGAAAAATAAAGTGAGGTCGACCACTGGTTGCTTTCTATGCCATTTTCAAGTGGGAAGTGAGGATGGTTTTGAACATCCTAACCTTTAGGATCTAAACTAATTGCCCATTGGTTTTCAAGTAGAAAGTGAGGTCATACATGAAATGAATGGAGGGAGGTCGACCATTGGTTGCTTTTTATGTGATTTTCAAGTGGGAAGTGAGGCTGGTTTTGAACATCCTAACCTTTAGGATCTAAAATCCTCTTAGGGATATTTTGGACTATTAAAGAATACTTTTAGGGACTTATTTCTTCGTATCAACCTTTCTTTCCCTGTCCATGTTTTGTAGCTAAACTTTAGTTTAGCTAATTTGCTCATGGATTCATTCTTTTCATATTTCCTCTTCCTTCTCCTTCTCTTCTTTGCTAGGATTTAACTTGCAGTCTTGCACTGATATCAAAAGAGGTTTCTGAGCTGTTCCTACAAATTGAAAGTCTTAGTAAACCATGGAGATCTGAGTTGAAAATCCATAAACTTTCATAATGACATTTAGTAGTTCTAGAAGATTCCAACAGAACATGCAATGTTGTGATCAAATTGATGAAAGATTTGATCAAGTCAGTGACAATCAAAGAAAAGAGTGGAGCTGTTCGAGGATGATCCATTAGAAGGTGCACCAGTAAAACTCAGTAATCTAAAATTTGCCAGATGCAAATCTGGTGGCTAATGATGTGGTTGATGCAACTTCGGAGGTGGATGATGCTATTGACAAAGAGTCAGTATATCCAGAACAATGATCCCATCAATCCGATTTGAAGGTTCAATGTTGCGTCAATTCCAAATGACAACGATTGTAATTTGACAAAGATCCAAATCTGATAGTTGTACATTTTTGTGAAGATTAACGGGCCTTCAAAGGCCCAACAATCCAACTACTGTGTAGAAACACAAAGCTCCATCACTATTTTTTTTGCAATTTGAAGGTAGAGAACTAGGATGAAGACCTTTCAGCTAGATCTAACAGATGAGATCCGCATTGCGGAAGCATGTTGCGTACCCTACGAACTGAGAAATCCAGTGCACAACTTCTTTTTGTGACATCTCATCCATCCCATGCCTCCTCTTTCTTCTATTTCCAAATTCCCAGATGCATTTTTGTTAATGAAGAACACTTTTTAGAGATTTCTATTCATTTGGTTTTTTTTACCTTGAATCCCATTAAGGTCAAGTTTGTAAAAGGAGATGACCTAGTGGTCTACTTTCATCTCTCTTCTTATCTTCTAACTAATTGTAGTTTAACTCATTGCTCATGGACACTGCAGATTCAGTCTATTCTCCCTCTCTCTTCCTTCTCCCCCTTCTCTTCTGCACTCCATTTCCATGCAATTAGATCCTTAGGGATCTTTAACTGCATTATCTAGGCTTCAAGTCCAAAAAATAGAGTTTAGTTTGGATGTGACAGTCTCCAGCAATCATTACCTGAAGTTCTAGCCAAGTTTTGGTATCATATTACTTGGAAAAAGGGCAAATATGTGTGCATTCGCTATTGAGGGCAATATGATTTATGACATATGTGCAACATAATAGAATGGTGGTTCTGTTCACCTATGTGGCAACAATGTCAATACAAAGAATACAAAAAAAAAGTTCTATTTAATTATGTAGGCTGTATAATTAGTGCATTGTAAAAGGCTATGGTTGTTTTTTCTTTTAATAATTGGTCTTTGTGGGTAATTGATCCTTTAAGACTGATTTTGATGATAAAATGTACTTTATTTATTCTTGACTGCATTATCCCTTGGGTGATGTATTGTTAAACAAACAAGAATTATTTTCACAGATTTTACGAGATTGCTTTCTTAGTTTTGAGTAGTCAATGTCTTTTTGCTCTAATATTGTTTATTTTCAGACTATTATCAGAAAATGAAATTTTTTGTCCCCTCTGAGACAACTTTTATGTCATGGTTTGTTGCTTAATGATTCCGTGTGCATTGTTGAACTCTTATGCTGTTCAAGTCTTATTACTTCATCACTTCTAGTGTGCTTGGTCCTTTGACAAGTGGTCATTTGTTCTCATTGGTCTGCAGGATATGTAAGAGTTCTCATGAATATTGTTGCATTCGGTCTTTGCTTTTCCAATAAACGACTCTTTGCCATTCTTTACTTCATCAGGTAATATTTATATCTCCCGTTAGTCTGTGAACTTCATTGGTTTTACTACATACTGTTTCTTCTTGTGAGTAAACAATTCTGGGAATTTCAGTTTTATTTGCGATGGATTGGATGGTTGGTTTGCGCGCAAGTTTAATCAAGGTACAAATCACTTGTATACTAGTAATGCTCGCACCACAAACCCCCTCACCCCCTTTTCTCTTTCGTTCAATTTTCCTAATGCTTCATACCTCAATTTAAATTACTTTTTTAATTTGTTACACACGCATTAAACTTATTGCTATTGAATAGAAAGACAATTCAAAGCGATTGAATGGAAAAAACACTACTTTTAAGAATATAGGTGTGATGGTACATGTTCTAGATAAAGCAAGCACTAAGCAGGATCATCCACTTGAAAAGACCACATACAAACTCTTATAACTAGCATATTTCGTCAGTTAAGCAATAACTCAGAAATGTATGTTGGAAACTATGCTAGATTTCTAGACTCTACTCAGCATTGCATTCAATGGAAGTCAAAAACAAACTATACGTTATAAGTTATAACCATTCGTTTCAATTGTGCTCACTATTTGAACTTGTACCTACAAAAAGAAAATCATTATGATCTGGGTCTAAATGGCTATAAACTATTTTGTCATGCCTTCTAAAGCACGAGGACAGCAGTCCAAAGCAGTGTTTTCAGACTCGTTCTAACTCGGACGAGTCAACTCGTTTTGACTCGACTCGGTCTTGATTTCGACCCGACTCGGACCAGTGACTCGCAGGCCGCCTGACTCGTCCGAGTCATGGTTTGACTCGTGTCTGACTCGGACGAGTCATGGTCTGACTCGTTCGAGTCATGGTTAGAGTCGTCAGACTCGTTTTTGACTCGATCGGTCGTTTTTATCCATTATATTTTGATAGTTGCATGATGATGCATTTTGTGATATTATTTGGCATATGAATGCAATATATATCTAAGTTTTTCCAAATTTTTACTATTTTATCTAATATATATATATATATATATATATATATATATATATATATATATATATATATATATATATATATATATATATATATATATATATATATGAGGAATGGGATGCTGCCTATCAAAGCAGCATTTTTTGCTGCTTTGAGACATTGTTTGACCATCCTAGAAGTTTTGGAATTTGATGAAATTTGGTGAGGGTGTTGTCTAGGGTAAGATGATCATCCTCACAAATTTTCATCAAATTCCAAAACTTCTAGGGGGTTCAAATGGTCGAAGCAAAATCAGTCGTCTGCAGTCACCGTTAAAATCTGCAGCATTTTGCTTCGACCATTTGACCCTCTTAGAAGTTTTGGAATTTGATGAAAATTTGTGAGGATGATCATCTTACCCTAGACAACACCCTCACCAAATTTCATCAAATTCCAAAACTTCTAGGATGGTCAAACAATGTCTCAAAGCAGCAAAAACGCTGCTTTGATAGGCAGCAAGCAGCATCCCATTCCTCTCTCTCTCTCTCTCTCTCTATATATATATATATATATATATATATATATATATATATATATAGGGGTATGCTAAAATGCGGCATGCGGTGCCTGCGGCATCGCACCGGAGCTGTCGCTGCGTGCATGCGATGCACGCAGCAGTGCATCAGACGGCTGCGGTGCGATGCCGCACGCACCGCATGCCGCATTCTAGCACTTCCCTATATATATATATATATATATATATATATATATATATATATATATATATATATATATAAATCCAACGAGTCACTATGTTTATGATTCTTACGCACCACGAGTCGACTCTTCCGAGTCACGTCGTTAAGGGCTGTAACGAGTAGGGATGGCAACGGTGCGGTTTCGGTGCGATTTTGGGCAAAACCGAAACCGCACCGCAACACCGAAACCGCAACGCACCGCATCGCGACAGTCTACCATATGTAAAATCGAAACCGCACCATGCAATGCGGTGCATCGCGGTTTAACATTATTGTTAGGAGATGACGGCTAGGGTTTGGAGAGAATGGAATGCATCTCATTGAGGGACTGAAGCCCAATATATATGTACATGTATACACACACAACCCGACCCGACTGTACATAATACATTAACACTCCCCCTCAAACTCACGGTGGTTCATGGACCGAGAGTTTGTCGATAAAATGCCGGAAGCGAGCAATCGTAAGGGGCTTCGTCAGAAAATCAGCAGTCTGCTCCGATGATGGAATGAATGGCAAGGAGATGGTGTGGTTTAGAAACTCCTGGCGAACATAGTGACAATCAACCTCAATATGTGTTGTCCGCTTATGGAAGACCGGGTTGCTAGCAGTCTGAATAACATTCCGGTTGTCACAGAAGAGAGGCGTCGGCCCGGATATCACAACTCCCAAGTCGAGTAGAAGGCGGCGAAGCCAGACAATCTCTACGGTGGTGGAAGCCATAGCCCTGTATTCGGCTTCGGTGCTGGAGCGAGCAATAGACTCCTGTTTCTTGCTTTGCCAAGAAATGAGAGAATCACCAAGGAACACACAGTATCCGGTAGTAGAACGGCGAGTGGCTACATCTCCTGCCCAATCTGCATCGGAGTAGGCACACAGCATCAACGGAGAGATGGAAGGAAAAAGTAGTGAGCGGGTGATGGTGCCTCGGAGGTAGCGGATAATCCGAAGGAGTGCTGCATAGTGAACCGAACGAGGAGCCTGAACGAACTGACTGACAATGCCAACAGCATGGGCAATGTCTGGTCGGGTCATAGTGAGATAGACGAGCATCCCAACCAGCCTCTGGTAGTGGGAGACATCCTGGAGTGGCTCACTATCTGTAGAAAGAAGCTTCAAATTGAGCTCCATGGGTGTGCCAGCAGTGCGAGAGTCAGTAAGAGCAGCATCAGCAAAGATGTCGGAGATGTACTTTTGCTGGGAGACCAACAGACCACGAGCTGACCGGGCAATCTCGAGGCCCAAAAAGTAGCGAAGAGGGCCCAGATCTTTCATCTCAAACTGACTCTGGAGGTGGCGCTGAAGGGACGTTATGGTGGCACCGTCATCCCCGGTGATGATCATATCATCCACATAGAGAAGAACTGCAATACCCTGACTGGAGGAGTGAGTGAACATGGCATAATCTGAGTGGCGCTCAACAAATCTGGCGGCCAGGACTGCACTGTGGAATCGCTCAAACCAGGCACGAGGGGCCTGCTTGAGCCCATAGATGGCTCGGCGCAAACGACAGACGTGACCTGAAGGAGCAGGGACGCCCGGTGGAGGAGCCATGTATACCTCCTCTGAGAGATCACCGTGGAGAAATGCGTTGGTCACATCCATCTGATGTAGAGGCCACCATCGAGCAGCTGCCACAGCTAAGAGGGTGTGAACGGTAGTCATCTGAGCCACTGGAGCAAACGTTTCCTCGTAGTCAATCCCATACTCCTGGGAGAGGAGGGGCGCGGGGCTGCAGGGGGGGTTCTATTGGAAGAGGAGGGGCGCGGGGTGCTGCAGGAGGTGCAAAAGGGGGGCGGTGGGGCTACAGGAGGTGCAGGAGGGGGCGATGGGGGCTTCCGGAGTGCTGGAGGGGCTGTCGAAGGGGGGAATCGGGTGTATGAGGGTGCTGGAGGGGCTGCCGGAAGGGGAATCGGGTGCAGGAGGGGCTGCCGGTGCGGGTGAGAAGGGAATCAGGTGCAGGAGGGGCTGTCGGATGGGGGAATCGGGTGCTGGAGGGGCGGCGGGGGCTGCCGGAGGGGGGAATCGGGTGCAGGAGGGTGCTGGAAGGACTGCCGGAGGGGGGAATCGGGTGCAGGAGGGTGCTGGAGGGGCTGCCGGAGGGGGGGAATCGGGAGCAGGAGGGGTGATGCAACATGATCAGCATCATCAGATCATCACCGCATCTTCAGATCATCGCCAGAGACCTTATTTACTATCGTTTTTATTTTTATGCTTGGAGGACATTAGCCGTATGGGACTTGTTTGTCGTTTATTTCAGTTTTTGGCCATTTTTCTATGTTTTTGGCCTGATTTCAGCACTTAGTACTATTTGTGTTTTTGCTCAATTCATGGGGGATGTCCATGATCTCATCCGAGGGCTTTTCGGATTGAATCCGGGTCTTCTCGGGTGAGTTTCTACATGATATTAATAAAATTCTGGGTGTGTGTGTTTGCAGGGTACCGACGGACGAGATTATATCTCGAAACCGACAGTTAGATGGCAAAATAACTCAATTTAGATGACGTGGCAAGTTATGGACTTCAATTAGGGCTTAAGTGGGCTTATCTTAAGCCCAATAGGGCTTCTATTGCATTACCGCCCCCCCTTCTTTCTTTTTTCCGTGAACCACCGCCCGCCCTCCTTGTCCGCGCGGAAACCAAGGCCGGCCCCCCTTGTTCCGTCCCCTCTCTTCTCTCTCTCTTCTTCTCCTTGTTTCTCTACCTTTTCCTTGCCTTTCTTAGCCCTTTGCATCCACACCATCCACCCCTATTTCCTTTGATCTTAGCCATCCAAAGAAAAACCCTAATGCTACAAAAAGATGAAGAAAGAATGAGATTTCATTTTTGATCATTTGCTGAAATTTGTGCATCTTCGTGAGTGCTTCCGGGCGAGACACGTGTCCCCGATCCTCGCTGCATCCGCGACTTCGCCTCGCGAAGGCTTTGGTGGTGTTTTTCCGAAGGTTCCGGCTTCTCCCGACGTCCGGCCTTGCTCCGTGTGCGGGATCATCGGCGCATCCTCGCAATCGACCCACGACGGGAAACCCCAGGCAATATCTATCTTTTATCTTATTTCCCTATCGCATCCGTATCGTTTTTCTTTCGTTTTCATTGCCTCCGCTCCGCATCGCAGCCGTCATCTCCCATTTTCATCGCTAGTTGAAGCCATAACGCATGCCTAGTCATTAAATTTGTTATCTTTAGTCTGTCGGTTACCTTTGCAAGCATGCTTTACCTATTTTAGTGAAAATCTGATGCAAGCCTGTTGTTCAATTTCAATATCTATTGCTGCGATTTAATCTTTTATATGCTGAATTATGTTCTTTGTGATAATATTGCGTATTTATTGTTAGATCTGAAATCTGCTTTATGTTGATTCCATGGTCTTTTAGTTTTGCGTGAGATAATTCCTGCTTGCTGTCTTTTTGAGTTATACAACGCTATATTGATTACTAAATCCTAGTTATTGACAAAAGGGAACCCTAAAAGGGTTTAAGATTGTAGTGCACCTTACCGGCGCCTGCATCAAGGGGGCTGGAGGGGTTGCCGGAGTGCTGGAGGGATTGCCGGGTGCTGGAGGAGCTGCCGGAGGGGGGAATCGGGTGTAGGATGGTGCTGGAGGGGATGCCGGAGTAGTCGCCTTCACCGCGGAGAAACCCTAGAGCTCTGATACCATGTTAGGAGATGACGGTTAGGGTTTGGAGAGAATGGAATTCATCTCATTGAGGGACTGAAGCCCAATATATATGTACATGTATACACACACAACCCGACCCGACTGTACATATAACCTGACCCATCTCTATACATTAATAATTATAATGGTCTAAATGGTGTGGTTTTTTGCGGTTTTGGGCAAAACCGAAACCGCACCGCAACACTGAAACCGCACCGCGACGGTTTTATATTTTGGCATACCAAAACCGCACCATGCGGTGCGGTTTTCCGTGGTTCACGGTTGTTTTCCGAGTCCGAGTCTAAAAACATTGGTCCAAAGGATTATGTGACTGATGTTGTTGACAGTCAATAAGGAATCATAGGTCTCACCTACTATGTCTACTTTTTTTTCTTTTACTAATATTTAAACTTTAACAAGGCTTTTGATTTTGGCCAGTGAAAGGATTAATCAAGGATTGGTTAATAATGCTCTTATAGTTTGGTGCAATATAAGAAGAAAGTTGAAAAGCAGAAGAAAAAAGGAAGATATGTTGTGCTACTATTTCAAATTTAAAGTTCTTATTGGTAGTTAAGTTTTAGCATTTTGTAATATTAAAATTTAGGGCTTTTTTTAGAGTGGATGAGTTGTGACTTCTTATATTGCCTTGTGATCCTTTTCCAAAATATTTGAAATTTTGAATCAGTCATATGACTTCGAAGTAAATTATGTGTGTTCTTTAGCCTAGGCGAGATTAGAAGTCTAGAATTATCTAAATTAGTTTAAAAATAAATTTGATAGTAAAGCGTTGAATCCTTCTAGATTTAGTTTATCATTTATTTCTACGATCTTTATGCTATCATTTAGAATAATGAGTTTACTTCGTATGTTCATACTAGTTTGGGAAAGTTTACCTATTTTCTTGGGTTGACTCCATGCTTTGAAGGCAATGATTTGCATCCACCCTTGGTTGGCTACTCTTCAAGTTTGAACGATGGTGAAGTTTTCTCTAACATTTCTTTTGATGTCTGGTCTCCATTTAGTCCAATTATTGTTTTAGAAACTACCTTAGATCTGTGAACCCTTTCCCCAATATTATCTTCTCAAGGATACTTCACCTTAAATCTAATCATATGACCACCCAATAACTTTAGATCCATTACCGGTACTAATATCATTGCCGCTTGTATGGATCCCACAAGTTTAAACCTTGATGATTTAAACTGAAATAGAATAAATCCTCATTTATTTTGGTTATTATCTCTGAAAGACCATAAAAAACCCAAGATTGTCCTATATCATATCTAATTTGTAGATAGTACATATTCATTAAATCCTAAAATAGCTTTCAAAATTCTATCCTGCGTAAAAATTGAATTCAGACTGTTTCCTGTATCCAGTTGTGTTAGATAATTTTTTATTAATGCAAAAGTGATGATACAGCCAGATTCTTTGTTATAAGCACAAAGTCCGCAATCAAATTGTATCATATATTTATGTCAATTATAACCTTGTTTAGCAAATTGTGGTGTTGATAGAGTTCCTTTTTTTTAAGCTGACATTTTGTGAAAAAACAAAGTAAAAAATCTATTTTTTTTCCCAAATAAAAGCTCTAAAATCTACTTTCTTTCTTAGAACATTAGTCCCTTTTTTTTTGTCATTTTATTTATTTATCCTCTTTGGAAGTTGCCATCACAATAAATCATTATTATATGCACGCATGTTATGTATTTTGATAGGATTTTGTAGTTAAAGTGCTGTCAAAGACTCAATGCTAGCTTTCAAGAATTGTTTTTTCTCCTATAAGCTGTATCATTTCCTAACCTATGTGAAGAGGAAGATCTCAAGTAAATTAAACTAGTGTGCGACCCGGACTATGCCCCGCCCGCCACCACCACATCCACCGTCGTTGTTGCTACTGCCACCACTACTGCGAAAACAAAAATCAAAACCACATCTTATTACAAAAAAAAAGAAAAAAGAAAAAAGAAAAATCAATATCCTCTTAATCTTCCCTTTTATATCAAAAACCTACGAACCACACTTGTATAATCTTTTCAAAGTACTCTAGTCGATAGAAAATGATCGAGGAGATAAATCAAAAGGATGATTCAAATTTAAATTAATATCTGAATCGATCTAATGGTTTGGTTCTCTTGCTCCACTCCTCATTCCACAACAACAATGCTCAAAATATATGAGAAGCCCCATATAGACATGATGAAGATCCTTAATATAATTCCAGGACTCCACTCGATCCTTTGTATCCCTCGTCATGGGTGGTGTTGTAAAATATTGTAATATGGTAAAATAAATACATATGCCCACTAGTATCTTTTGGTCTTACTGTCCCAACATGGCCCCATGAGTCCATGACACAACCTTCCACTTCCTTCCAATTAAATTGCCTCAAATACTAGCTCTATCATAGATAGAGGCATTTAATGGGGTTATAATTTCTACCTGTTCACACTGAAGAGTAGGGGTCCTAACTTTCCGAGTGTTTTAAGAGGTTGCCACGTGTCACAACCTCCTTGTGAGGCTTCCATTTTAGTATTATACTGTTAGATATGCAACACTATCTAAAGGACTTATTGTAATCATTTTAGGCAACAACTTGTTTTGCTCATGAATAAAATGGAAGAAAAATATGCACATGCATAACATTTGATTACTTTATTTGATTTTCTAATGCAGTATCAACCTTCGGAGCTGTTTTGGACATGATAACAGACAGGTGTTCTTTTAATTATATAATTTTGAATTTACTTTTGTTGGACTGCTTGAAAATGAATAAACCTTTAGGGCTAACTATCATATTACTCCTCATGAATCACGTAGTTTTCAGCATGTGCATGACTCATCTTATATATTTGTCCTTGCATTCCTCAGAGTCAGCACTGCTTGTTTGTTGGCAATCCTCTGTCAGTTATACAGGTATATATGCGACTTACTTATGTGGCGTAATTTGTTTTAAATTCATATCTGATTTACTGATCCTTTTAGTATCATCCCCTTTGCAGACCTGGCTTGACTTTCCTTTTATTGCTCGGGTTAGATATTGCTAGCCACTGGTTGCAGATGTATAGGTACTGTCTATTTATCTTGCAGCTTGATATTTGATGCACACATTAAGTTTGTTTATACAATAGTATGCTAAATCTAAATTGTGTTGCATAAACATAGCATGAATACCGAGATTGGGATATGACTATATAGATATCCGCAGTAAATTGAAATGTTTCCATTCAAAGTTTCATCTTTGAAGGAAATCAGGAGTCATTACCTAAGCCTTAAGAGTTTGTCTGCCTAGAGACCAATTTGTTTTGGAAAGCATGGGATGCTTGCCAAAGAACACCGTGCATTGTTCTTTATTTAAATCAAGGTAATTGGAATCAACACTTGCTCCTCGTGTTTTCTCATGCAAATAAACATTATTTATCTACATCTCATTAATGTTTTTGTTCATTGGAAAAAGTCAATTGAGATTGCGTGTAGCTGTCATTCATGTTTCCAATAACCTACCTAAGAAAAGAAAACTGTTTTACATGTTTTAGAAGATTGTTGGCGCTGCCACGGTAGACTGGTGGCCAAGGGGGCACACAACTCCTAAACATCTAGGCGGACACCTAGAGATCAAAGAGATGGAGGACAAGAGTATTTGTACTTTCCATGTAAAGGGGTGGGGTGGGGTGGGGGAGTTGTTCTGAAGGAGGTCAAGAAGAAAGAAATGTTTTAAAAGGCACATGCACTAAATAGGCAGCCAGGGAAGCACCTAGTGCATAGGTGTTAGGCGACGTCATGCTTAGGTAGAAAGCAATAGATGGCTATGAAGTTTTAGGAAAGCTTTTCAAGATTAGAAATGTTTTAGAAAATTAAAATAAGCCATAGATTATTCTAATGTTTACTTTTTTTATTTATTTTGGCACCTTAAATTGATTGAAATTTTATTATCTTATCTATAAAATAGCTAGACTCCAAATTGCGTGCGTAACAAATATAAAATTAGCTAGGAAATGAGAAAAAGTAGAGATTTATATAAAAGTAGGCATATCACGTGTGAGGACAATGCTATTTTGATGAAGGATGATTAAATTAAAGAGAGATGAAAATTATCTTAAGAAATTATTAAATAAGGACGCTCCCGGAGGAAGTTATTCAAAAGATCAACCGAGGATTTGGCATGTGTGGTACTGTTCCATCTAAAGAAATCAAGTGACTATGGATTTAAAAAGGATGCAGAAGGGTAAGGTACATGCATATGATGGGATACCAATTAAGGTTTGGAAGATCATAAGAGGAACAAGGTTAATTGATTAATCGGTCTTTTAAATAAAATCTTGAAAACGAGGAATATGCCAAATGATTGGGGAAGTATTATGGTATCTACATATGACTCTTAAGAGATTGTACAAAATTTCTTTGTTTATTGTGGAATTAAGCTTATGAGTCACACTATAAAATTGCGCGTGCGGGAGGGACAAAGGTTAAGAAAAGTAGCACAAATTTTGGACAACCAACTCGGATTTATCCATAAAGGATAAGGCTATTTTCTTGTTGAGACAACTAACAAAAAGATTTAGAGAGAAGAACGAATCTTTATAGGGTTTTTATCGACTTAGAGAAAGATTGTGATGGAGTATGACAATATGTAATTTGGTGGCTTTAAGAAGGAAAGCATTGCCTCAAGATTATTTTGAAATAATAGAGGACATGTATGAGTGAGCAATTACTAGCACTAGAAGCAGTGGTTTTGAGACAATGAGGTTCTAGTTACGGTGGTGCTAGGCTAAGTTTCAACCCAAAATCCATATCTTTTACTCTTACCATTGATGAACATACTGCTAAATTCAACAAGTACCATTTATAAAGGAATGCTTTGGAAGATAAGGTTTTAAAGTTTAGTTGAAATAAAACAGAGTAATTTGGAATGCAATTTTGATCGAGCTAGTGATGGAAATAATAAGGTATAAAAATTTAATAGCCAAGTAATACAACAATATGATTTTTTTCATTAAATTGGATCTATTAGACTATTATACAAATGAATGGATAGATTGGTGGGGATATATCCAACATGGTTAGAGTAGGTTTTGATTTGGAGAGGAGCTTCGAGGGTGTTCTAATTGATGAATCCGTTTAAGGCTTAAGGGTAAATTTTACATCATAAGAATTAGGCTAATACATGATAGGAATAAGACTAATAATTAATGTGAAGTTGTTCATCATGTGCTTCGAAACGACACCAACATTGTGCATTTCCCCCTTAAAGCTCAATTTATGGCTTAATATTTCTTAGTGAAGCTAGGCATGAGTTCAAAACTTCATGTGGTTTCCTTCATGTAAAAAAACATGTATTCCCTTGTCACTTAGGCTTTTTATGTATGGTGGAACCCTAGAGAGTTGCTCCTGCGTTACATGAGCTTAAATTGTGTAACGAACTAGATAGATCTCCCTACTCGTCAACTGACCTTTTAGATTTATTGGCAGGGTTATCTCTTCCTAAGTTGATTTGATTAGGTTTTTTGCATCAATCTTATAGGGCTTTGCAGTTGGAAAAATCCGAACCCGTCTTGATTGGTAAGACTTGGATGGTGATGATGCCAATGCTATTTAAGATAAGAAGAGTTTTATGATGAGCTTAAACATTGTACCTAACTTGATAAGGATATGAAGTTTCAAAGTCTAAATATTTAAATATATGAAAACAATTTTTTTGTTGTGAAGTTCTGCTTTGGTTGAACATCATCATGTTTGATATCCATGATCTTGAAGACTACGATGACATAGTCTTGCCTTTAGTCTTGCCTTTGAATCTATACACAACATCAAGCGGAAATAAGGGAAATACCCTACCCTTCTTCATTGTTGTGCAAATAAGTTGTGCTTACAATGTATGCTTCCCCAATTTGGCATAAAATAAGGCACCACGTGCATGCATCACATTTACCATTCTATTCAATGCATATCCCTCACTTTATATAGCTTCAGTGTTGCAGCAGTAAATACCAATTTGTCCAAATCAACAATCATGGGATATATTATTTCTGTAAATCTGTCATTAGATAAATTTTAGTTACTTTTTAAATTTTAAGGATTTTAGTTAATTTTGAGGGGGTTTAGTTAATTTTAGTAATTGCGTTTTTAAAAAAATTTGAAAAGTGTGAAATCGAGGGACACATGGCATGCAACCGGAAGCCGGTAAAAGGGAGGGAGAGGAACCTGCCGGCCTGCCCTCCTTAATAGGAGGTTAATTATTTAGGTCTAATTAAGAGGTTCTTAACTACAATCTTGTAGGATCTTAATTAAATATCATTCATCCCTATTAAATAGGGATTCTTCATTTTATTGAAAAGCGTAAACGGAAGGGATTCGTGGCCGGATAAATCACAAAAGGAGAGAGGAGCCTCTATCAACCGAAGTGAGGCCTACAGACTCCTCTCCCTCCGGACATTTGGTCTATATAAGGGGTACAAATTTTTTTTTCTGTTTTCTTTATCCTTTTGGACTTCAAATTGGGTTGCTTTCTTATAGTACACTGTGTGCTATATGAAGAGAGTCAGAGACTGGGTGCTGTGCGATGCAGTTTCTCCCTCTGAAATAAAATACAATTCCTTTTTCTTGAATTTCATCACATGCTGAATTTCATTCGCCAATATATCATCTTCATGGAGCTAGAAAGAGATCTGGTGTTGAATCTACAATCTGGCTTCATCAATCATTCACAAACTTTAAGGTGCTTTTCAGGTGTTTTTGCTTTCAGACATGAGCAGCCTTACTAAACAATACAGAAGACTAAGTTTTAAAGGATCTATAGTTATTGCAGTTGATATACTTTTACAATATTTACACATTGACTCCGCGAGTTGTGACGCTCACATGAAGCTGGTACCATTTGTTTGGTATTGGTGGCTGATACTAAACATTTCACATGTTAGCTGTTGGGCAGATGTTTCAAAAAATAAAAACCATTGCTATCTGTAAGTGATCGGCTACAAAAACAATGTTCTGGTAGAAGATCTGATATATTTGTTCTTACAGATCATTATACATATTTTAGGTGGTTCTTAGAGTCTTTTAAGTAATAGAATAATACGTTGCAAGGTTGATTTATACCATTACTATCATTTGTTGTTATTTTAAGGTTCTAATTTCTTATGCATTGCTTTTGCAGTACTTTCCTGTCAGGCAAGACTAGTCACAAAGATGTTAAGGACACAAGTAATTGGCTTTTAAAGACATATTATGGGAATCGCTTATTCATGGCCTTTTGTTGTGTAGGATCTGAGGTGCCTAGTTTTTCTGAATTTTGTTGTCACTATTTGTTAGCTTATTTATTTTGTCAAACTAAACTGGATACCATGTTACAGGTTCTTTACATCATCCTCTTCCTTCTTAATGATGACCAGTCTGAGGGTCTCATCACTGTAAGTGTTTATCCTTTGTTACACGATCAATTTTCTACAAGTAATTTGAAAGATCTTCCGAACTTTTGTATTCATTTCGGATGGCAGGTTTGTGTTAATGCTCTGAAAGAGAATTTAGTTATTTCCTTGCTGTTCTCTTTTGCTTTGTGTGGATGGGCAATTAAGCAAGCAATCAACGTGATACAGGTAATTTCACCTTTCAAAGCACTGAAGGTGATTTGTGGCTGCATAAGTTCAGAGGCATGAAGCTTGATTTCTTTTGTTACATTAAATGGTCAAAATTCATTTCTGGAAGTCTATTTCAAGTTCGTTTAAATGGTTTTTAGTGCAAAGGTATAGAATTAATTTGGTCTATAGTTTTACTGCTTGAAGATAATGAAATAAATAATAATTGATAATATTTTGGTGGTAATTGGAGAAATTTTCATGCACTTGAAAATTGGTCATCAGAGACTCGTGAATAATATTTCAGTCAAATCAAGTGTTGCCTCTTGATTTCTGATTAACTGCTTGAGTTTAATGTTGCACAGATGTGATTTTTTTGGGAGAGGTGTCAACATATATAGGGACACATCTAGATAAAGTTAAAGGCATGGCTGAATTATCGAAGGTTTGAGATTTCGATTGCCGAACAGGCAAAAACATACAGTTTAGGCCGTTTGTGGCTAAGAAGCCCGGTTGGTAGAGAGATCCTGGGCTGCCTGACCGAATCACCGGAATGAGCGTATCTTACTAAAAAGGTGGAAAACTAAAAATTTCTTTTACATATCACCTAGTTATCAACTTTTTCAGAATTTATAGAATCGCAAATTTCTTGGCCATTTCGGTCAAGGAAATTCAAAATAAAAAATTAAAATAAAAAAGATTCTGGTCTAATTAGAAGCTGATCAGTTTTGTGAGGCCGTTTCGGATCCGAATTGGTTGTCTTAGACACATTAGATTCAAATTGGACATGAATCGGTTTTGATGCGGGTTCGGAGCATGTTTCGGGTCGAATCTGCCGAAACTCGATCTGTTTTGGCCAAATCAGTTCGTGTTCGGTCGAATCCGCGAACCTTGAAAACATCAATTTTGTCTATTAGTTTAGCAACTGTATTATATCTCACATTCAATAGTAGTGAGTGCTATCACAATGCAGTTATCATGTAAATGTTAACAATGCCGTTAGGGCATCACCTATGATAACTCTCGAACCATGAAAATATCAAATTTGTCTGTATTTTCTTAGAAAGTACGAACTATGTTGTGTCTCACATTCATAGTAGCGAGTGCCATTACAATGCAGTTATCATGTAAATGTTAAACAATTTCGTTAGGGCTATGATATGTCTGGGATTACACTACTTTATGGATGGGGCATTGGTGCCGTTCACATACCCCATTAAGCAATAAATGGAACTGTCAAATGAAACACACTTTTAATTTGGATGGACCACCATCTATGATATTTGGATACTACAGTTACCCCAATTCATCTTTTTTTTAAAATTTTTACGGCAGTTCATTTTTGTCGGCAGTACCCACATACCTCTTGTTGTGTCCTAAACTGAAGGCTTTAATCATTTCCTTTGAACCTTGAAACCCAACCTACTTCTAGCATGTTTTTTGTTTTACGGCAAACAATTCTTATGGTTGACAAACAATTCTTATGGTCTCTCAAATACGACTATAAGTTCCCATATGTTGGAGACGCTACGACAACTAATTTTCATTTTGAAGTAGCTCAAATTTGTTTTGTTTACGTTGCTGTCATATCCCACACATGCATAACCTGTGCATATTTAACTGGTTTATGGTTGAATTGTAGTGTATTGCGGTAGATCAATGTGTTGTGTGTGCACTTTATTGAGACAATACATGAACGTGCACACAAGTGCAAACAAACACATTACCTATATGATAGGATAATCAACTCATTTCCATATTGTAGATTTCGCAAAGAATGAGTTGCATCCTTGTATCTCATTTCCATGGTTGTGCCTGTTCATGTTTGCGTGTCATAGGCGCATAGCTCACCATCCATTTTGCCTCTTATAGACCACCCAAATTTTTGTTGCCTATTATATTAAGAGAAATGATCACATCATGCGTCCTGTACTGTAAGGTGGCAGGCCTGATGCATCAGCATTGTTTGATGGCTGGTGCGACCAGCAAATGGCACTTTGTCCCGACTGACTACAGTAGATGCATCAGGCCTGCCACTTTATGGTACGAGACACCTTATACGACAAAAACTCGATAATTCGGTGAAGTTGGAGAATTATTCTGCGAAGTTTGGAAATTGTTTGGCGAATTGGTGGCACTCAATAATTCACGAATGTATTCGTGTACCATATGGCCCAACTTCTTTATGCATGGAGCATGCTAATATATTATTGTGTTCAAGTTTGCCGGGTCCTATAGTTCGAAGAACTGAAAGGAACGAGGCCTCAACTCCCTTACTGGCAAGATTTCTCCACACCCAATGATATGAGAGTGTTTTGTCTTCTTGTGAATTGGAATTTGGATCTAATAGCTACCACCTACCGGTACTCATTGATCGCTCTTGGAAATTGCTGCTAGTTTGACTTAGTTGATGCATATCGATGCTTTTGTTGGGAAACAAGCACCTTCGTACTTGTGAGTGAATCAAAACAACAAACACCTGAAAAGCACACTATGCCAAACCACTTTTAGCACAAACATACATAGGGATGTATGAGGCAAATGAACAAAGACAAAATGAGCAAGACACCACACCAAGATTTATTTGGAAACCCTTCGATGTGAAGGAGAAAATCAAGGGGCAATTCCGATCAAATCCACTACAAAAGTAGAAATAGTACAAGATGTTCTACTCAAGTTTGTTACCCAATAACTTGAGGTATTACAAAAGATTGGAGGAGGTATAGCGGTTACCTCACAAAGCTTCAAGTAAACAAAGCTCTCACCACAAGAAACCCTTCCAAGTTTGTTGGAGAAGAACCAATCTTAAGGAGACACTGGCTCTAATAAGATCCAAACGGTGATGGTGGAAACCCTCAAGGAAATGGCACAAAGCCCTCTTGATCACCTCTTGAAAATCTATTTTTCTCCCTTACTTTCTCCAAAAACCTCTCTATTGATTGCTTTCACCTTATTCAAATCAACAAAAAAGTAATGTTCTAAAATGCGCTATGCGCTAGTCAGATGGTGGGGGACCTTCTAGTGCCTAGGCCACCTAGGGCGGTGCGTAGGCGTTTTGGCTTTTTAATTATTATTTATAATATATATGTTTTAAAATTACTATAAATTCAAGATTATTTTATTTTTTTTAAAGAGTAGTTATCATTTACATAATTATAAACTCAAGCTTAACGAGAACAAAGGCAAGCATGATATTATGAGATAATATCATAATATCTATGATTTTAGTACAATCAAATCATAAATTCAAGATTGCCAACAATAGAATAGCATCTATAAGCCTAACCTACTCATGAGTTTGCTCATGAGCCTAGCCAACTGGGTCGCTTTTCTGGACTGTCTAGGGGCTAGGCTAGGCTAGGTGGTGGGGGGCCTTCTAGCCTAGACCCTTTTTTTGAACACTGCAAAAAAGCAAACAAGCTGAACTTAATTGGGGTAGTTTCCGTATTCCCATAATGCCCCCACTAAATGTAGGTAGCACCTCATCATGGGTTTGGACCAATGCCACATCAGCTTTTTTATCACCATATGTCTGTTAGTTCTTTGCTCTCATATCTGCTGATCATTAGACTAGTGCAAAAGAATATTAAAATTCAATCTGGTGATTCTGGCCTTTATGTTTCTCATGCTTTTCTTAAAAGTTTCACGATTTCTTCTGTACCATCAACAATGAGAAACATATACTTGATTTAGCAATAGCGCTCGTGGCTAATGATTTCTGACGTGCCTTGACATCCCATCGATCGTCCTATTTCTAATGTTAAGATGTGTTATTATCATCTCTTATCTGTTTCAGATGAAGTCAGCTGCAGATGCCTGCGTGCAGTATGACATGAAAAGAAAATAGAGACCCATGGACATCCTCGAAATGACATTATGAATTGTGAACTGCTGATGGTGTCTTGTGTGAAGGTCTCTGATGGTCGGCACCTGTACTCGATTCTCATGTATTCAGCCGGTGCTGAAAAACTGTAGATTTTGATATCTTCCACACCTTGGAAACAGAGAAC
This sequence comes from Chamaelirium japonicum, assembly GCA_947650365.1. NCBI lineage: Eukaryota > Viridiplantae > Streptophyta > Magnoliopsida > Liliales > Melanthiaceae > Chamaelirium > Chamaelirium japonicum. The sequence goes on along the minus strand of OX393549.1, from coordinate 120,818,155 downwards.
CCAGTCTTGTTTTCATGCCTGCAATGTATATACATGCTGATTTACTATGGGAGCATCTGACTGGCTAATGGGTTGGCACAATGTAAGCATGATTTTACTACAGGGTAGGGCCGCGGTTTGGTAATACATGTTGGCTTACTGTTTGATAGCAAAATAATTTTTTTGTGCTCAAGTCATCCGTTGTCGTATTTTATGTGTGTAACAATTAGGCAAGGAATGGATTCACGAGATAACTCGTGGAGGATCGAAACAAAATTGATCTGCCGAGACCTTTGAAATTCCCATATTTTTGGTTCTCTTCAACACATGTGGACCTGCGAAAAGTGTGATGTTTTGTAAAATATCGTGTGAAAATCTCTTTCGGGGGTTCCGATAAATACTTGCTCCTTGTGCTCTTTCTCTGAAATTATGTACATGTCCATGTGTTGATGCTCACATTCGCAACCCCTCAAACTGTCATGCCAGGCATCATGTGATATGAAGTAAGGTGGTGATCTTCATTGTATTACTGTAGCTGTTTGTACTTTCCAGAAGTAAAGTGAAGTACATACGATCAAGGGCAATGCCCGGGAGACTCAGGAACACCCCCCCCTACACAAAAAAAAAAAAAAAACCAAACAATGTTGAGAGCTAGCGAGCACGAGCGTTGTGTGGCTTGTGCCTCTTGAGGTTGCCATGTGGTGTCTAGAGACGAGATGAGCATTGGTCTGTTTGAGCTTGTTTGTTTATTAAACGAGACTAAACTCCAGACGTGGGCTTCGCTTGTTTAATAATCGAGCCGCGCTTTGGCCTGCTTGAGCTTGGCTCGTTAAACGAGCCTAAACTTCAGGCTTCGCTCAATTGATGATCGAACAGTCCCTTGTCGAGATTGTTCCTGAACTCTAAAATCAGTGAAAAGGATGGGCTATAATATATGTTAGGTCTATTCAAGCCATTTATAAGCCTATTTACGAGCCTACTCACGAGTTTGCTAATGAGCCCTAAACAAGCATGTTCGCAAGGCCAACTGAGCCGAGCCTTGGTATGCTCGAGCTTGGCTCGTTTATTAAACCGAACGAGCACTACGAGGGATTAATGCCTATTGGATTAACCGCGACTTCCAAGCCTAAAATCTTTTGGAAAGACTATTTTTCGGACACTTTTTCTATTTATATTAATATTTTCTAGTTTTGGTGTTTGCTCTTTTTTTTTTTGCCACTTTTCAATGGGTCGAGCTCCACCTGGAGGTCTAGGATTTTCAGAAGTTTGAATGAGCGTAACTTTACACTTGGTTAGCCCATTTGCTATTATGATCTATTTTCGGAAATGACATGACTAGTCCTACGAGGGATTAATGCCTAATAGATTAACCGTGACTTCAAGCCCAAAATCGTTTAGGAAGATACTTTTTTGGGCACTTTTTCTATTTATAGTAGTATTTGCTTGTTTTGGTGTTGGGTCATTTTTCTTGCCACTTTTTAGCGGGTCGTGCCCCTCTTTGAGGTTTAGGATTGTTGGAAGTTTTGAACGAGCATAACTATGTGCTCAGTTAGCGCATTTATAATTATGGTCTATTTTCGGAAATGACATGATGAGCACCACAAGGGATTAATGTCTATTGAATTAACCGCGACTTTCAAGCTCAAAATCTTTTGGGAATATCCTTTTTTGGATAGTTTTCCTATTTATAATAAGTTTTCTAGTTCTGCTGTTTGATCTTTTTTTTTGCCACTATACAGCGGGTCGTGCCCCACCTGGTGGTCTAGGATCGTCGAAAGTTTGAACGAGCATAACTTTGCGCACGGTTAGCGCATTTGTTATTATGACCTATTTTCGGAAATTACATGACGAGCCCTCGAGGGGTTAATTCCTACGGGATTAACCACGACTTCCAAACCCAAATTCTTTTGTGAAGTCTTTTTTTCTACCACATTTGCTATTTATTGTATTATTTTTTTGTTTTAGTGTTTGGTCTTTTTTTGTAACTTTTTAGCCAGTCGTTGCCTACTTGGAGGTCTGAGATCGTCGAAAATTTAAACTTTTGTGTAACTTTGCACTCGGTTAGCACATTTGTTATTATAACATATTTTTGAAAATGATATGATGAGCACTATGAGGGATAAATGCCTAATGGATTAACCACGACTTCTAAGCCCAAAATCTTTGGGGAAGACTGTTTTTTGGGCAATTTTTTTTATTTATAATCAATGTCTTGTTTTGGTGTTTGGTCTTTTTTTTTTTATCACTTTTCTACGAGTCATGCCCAGTTGGAGGTCTAGGATCGTCAGAAGTTTGAACGAGCGTAACTTTATGCTTGGTTAACACATGTGCTATATTGACCTATTTTCGGAAATAGCATGACAAGCATTACGAGGCATAATGTCTAATGGAATAATCATGACTACCAAGCCTAAAATCGTTTGACAAGACCTTTTTTTGGGTACCTCTTCTATTTATAGTAATATTTTCTTATTTTGATGTTTGGTCCTTTTTTTTGACACTTTTCAGTGGGTCGTACTCCGCCTGGAGGTCTAGGATCGTCGAAAGTTTGAACGAGCATAACTTTGCTCTCGGTATTGCTATTATGATCTATTTTCGAAAATGACATAAGCACTACGAGGGATTAATGCCTAATGGATTAACTGCGACTTCCAAGCCTAAAATCTTTTTAGAAGATATTTTTTCGGGCTCCTTTTCTATTTATAGTAATATTTTCTAGTTTTGGTGCTTGCTCTTTTTTTTTTTTCACTTTTCAGTGGGTCGTGCTCGACCAAGAGATCTAGGATCGTCGAAAGTTTGAACGAGCAAAACTTTACACTCAATTAACGCATTTGCTATTGTGACCTATTTTTGGAAATAACATGACGAGCATTATTATAAATAGCAAAAGTGCACAAAAAAGGGTATTTCAAAAAGAATTTGGGCTTGGAATTTGTGATTAATCCTGTAGGTATTAACCCCTCGTAGTGCTTGTCATGTTATTTTCGAAAATATGTTATAATAGCAAGTGTACTAACCGAGCACAAAGTTACATTCGTTCAAATTTCCAATGATCATAGACCTCCAGGTAGGGCACGACCCACTGATAAGTGGTAAAGAAAAAGGAACGAACACCAAAACTAGAAAATATAATTATAAATAAAAAAAGTGTATGAAAAAGGGTCTTCCCAAAATATTTTGGGCTTGAAGGTCACGATTAATCCAGTAGGCATTGACCCCTTGTATGGCTTTGTGGGCATCGAAATTAGCCCACGGGTCGAACCCGATTTTTACACAAAAAAATAGGCCCGCACCCGACGGCCTTCGGGTCAAACCCGATTTTTTACAAAAAAAATGGGCCTGCACACAACGGCCCGCATGCGAAACTTGGGCCCGCACACAACGGCCCGCATACGAAACTGGGCCCGCACACAACGGCCCGCATGCGAAACTCGGCCCGCACACAACGGCCCGCATGCGAAACTCGGCCCGCACACAACGGCCCGCATGCGAAACTCGGCCCGCACACAACGGCCCGCGTACGAACTAGGCCCACGTGCGAACTCAATTCGCGCGCCATGGCCCGACCCAAAGCAAACGGGTCCCACCGGACCCGCAACTCGGACACAAGGAGGGGAGGGGGGCCCACCGGCCCCCCTTCTAGAAAACCGTGCCCCCCTCTTTGTGGAGAGGTGGGGCCGGCCCTTCTAGAAATCCGTGCCCCCCCTCTTCATGAAGAGGTGGGGCCGGCCATAAAGAAAAAGAAAAAGAAAAAGAAAAGAAAAAGAAAAGAAAAGAAAAAGAAAAAGAGAAAAAGTCAAAACCGCCTTGATGCGGGGGGAGGTGGCGTGGATGTCTACACAACCGTAGATCCGCGACGATCCCTCGATCCAACGGACAAGATGACGTTGCGTCGCCATCCGATCCAAAAGTGCAACAAAATAACAACTCGATCTTTAAAGATCGAGTCACAACTAGCCCATAACCACTCCAACTAAAAAGGAGGAAATCGGGTTTGTTTCCCCAAATAAGGGAACAATATCTCGATGGTTATGAGGGGAGAGATTGGAGGAAACAATAAGATTTCAGCAATATCTCCCCCAACCGCCCCCCTTTGCCTATAAATAGAAGGGGTCGGGGAAGGCATCAAGGGTCCGAAAGCCGAAGACGAAAGAGCTTCGCAAGAGAAGCTCCAACGCTCGAAGACCGAAGGCTTCACGAGGCACGGCAAGCATATCCTACGGGAGTCCTTGGCCCTTCAAGTCCTCATCAACGTGAAGACCTTGCACTCGGAGATCAAAGCTTCGACTCCTCGCACGAAGAAGAAAGCTTGGAGAAGAAGACCCGGAGCCGTCATCACCCGATCGCTCCAACGATCTTCACCAGCTCCGAAGACGCCATAAGCAAAGGCCGGAGAAGAAGATCGAAGCCGACAATACCCGTCGTCTTCAGCAAAGGCGTCGACTCCTCGCACGAAGAAGAAAGCCGGGAGAAGAAAGCCTGAAGCCGGTGCTACCCCTGCCGCCTTCGTCAACCAAAAGCCGACGCTACAACCGTCGTGCCAAAGCCGGTGCTACCCCCACCGTGTTCATCAACAAAAGTCGACGCTATAACCGTCGCACGGAGACCGGTGCTACACCCGCCGTCTTCATCAACGAAAGCCGACGCTACAACCGTCGCACGAGCATCGGTGCTACCCCCGCCGAAAAGTCAAGACCGACGCCACAACCGTCGAGGAAGCCGAAAGAATAAATAAGCCTTGAAGAAGTAACGCCAGTCGTTCGAGAAGAAGATCGAGTCAGAGCTAAAGTCAAAGCCGACGCAAGAAGCCAAAGCAAACGCACCGGTAAAGCCCGCGCTAAAGCAACGCACGTGCCAAAGCCAAGCAACTACGACGGTCACGAGCAAAGCACCGCACGTTCTAGCCGATACGACGCGAAGTCCGGAAGAACTAAAGCATCGCAAGTCTCTACCCGCCTACGTTCAAGCGCAAGCGCCAAAGCAAAGCAAACGCCAGAGCCAAGCCAAAGCTACGCCAAAGCCGAAAGCTAAAGCCAAAGCCGAAGCCAAAAACACGATCGACGCCGCGAACCGACGATCAAGGACGCCGAGGTCGAGCAAGGATCGAGGAAGACACGAAGACCAAGGAACGAAGCCCAAAGCCTCCCTAGCCGAGAAAGCGCGAAGCACGGAAGGGACAAAATCAACGGTGGAAATTCCTTAGCCTCTCAAAAACCCTCACCCTGTAAAGACCTCTGTCCTGGGCAACCCCTTCAGAGCTCTCACACGAACACCACGTGGAGACGCGGATCAAAGGGACCCTCCAGAGGATCTCTCCCACAATCTCCTGATCAAAGAAAATTTGTAATCTCGTGTGATCCGCAATAAAGACGACCCGAATCTTTTTCCGCGACCACAGGCTTGTTGTGCCGTTTTTGAAAATAAGTCGTAATAACAAATGCGCTAATTGAGTGCGAAGTTATACTCGTTCAAACTTTCGACGATCTTAGACCTTCAAGTGGGACACGCCCTGCTGAAAAGTGCAAAAAAAAAGCGGTAAACACAAAAACTAGAAAATATTACTTTAAATAGGAAGTGTCCCAAAAAAGGGTCTTCGCAAATGATTTTGGGCTTGGAAGTCACGATTAATCCGGTAGGCATTAACCCCTCGTATGTCTCGTCATGCCCATTCTGAAAATAGGTTATAATATTAAATGCGCTAACTGAGCACAAAGTTATACTCGTTCAAACTTCTGAAGATCCTAGACCTCCAAATTGGTCACGACCCACCTGGAATTCCATAATCAGCTCCTAGAAGTGTATTCAAACACCGCCTAAGTGATTCAATGGTATGGACTGCAGATTCTGGAAGATGCAGTTAGAGGGATCTCTATTTGCTTCTGTGTAGATCGGCGAACAAGATGAAGAGGATGGATGAGAAGGATTGGGAGGTTACGATAGGAAAGGACTAGGATTGATTCATCTTTCTCTGACCTCCGGTATCCCTCCCTATCTCCAAGGAGAAGACCACTGTGGGATGAAATACTGGGCACATTTTATGCAGGAGGAAAGGTGGAGCAAGTTCTGAAAAGGGCTCCGCGTCGGTGAATAATAATGGATATGCAGAGGTCAAAGGAAATGCTAATCTGGTTGGATCATCGAATTCTGATGATGAGGTTGTCTTGGCACCACTGGTGAGGAGAAATCAGTCTAAGACTGGGTACTGGATAAAGGGGTAACACATCACGTGTACTCATATATGGCATGATTTAGCAGCTATGCAGGGTGTGAGGGTAGCGGAATGACAATCGACGATGACTCCAGGATACTGACCAAGGGAGTCAAAAAATTATCTTAAGGTTACTTGATAGCTCAGTTCGGACACTCATGAACATTTGTCAGGTTTCGGGTATAAGAGGCAATCTAATCTCTCTTTCCAGATTAGCTTCTCTTGGGTACATGATTACCGATCAAGGTGGAGTCTTGAAGGTTTAGGATGACACTTCTTCTATCTTGAAAAGAGTCTGCATTGGAGGCTTATGCATGGTCACAACAAAGGTAGTTCCAGCGGAGGGTTCGATGAAACATAGGTTTGTAGGTGGAGCCTAGGGTGCGAGAAAGACAGTGAAGAAGTGAGTTCAGGTCAATTCCAAAACCAAATTGGACTTAGTTGATCACCGATCTAGATGATCGGGCACTTGCTTGAGCCATGGGCATTTGATGTAGGGTGTAAAGGAGGCGACAAGGAAGGCAATGGATTATCATAGGTTCTCTCATATAGCTGCACCGATGGTGATGACGGAGACTTCAAGGTGTTGGATTCTAAAGAGCCAAGGTGGAGATTGTTGAGTTCTGATCCATCACAGATTATAGAAAATTCACTCGGGCAAAATTTGACTTGCCCGGGTGTATTCTTGGGCTTTTCTATGGGCAGAACACTAGCACGATTTACTTGGGCGAATTCTGGCTCGCCGGACAATCTAAGTGCGGGCAACACGAGTCAGCCCATGGTTTTGAGTAGTTTTTGAGTTAGTTTTGGATTCCGATGGGCATGTGTTTGCTCCCTTATAAAAGGGGGACATGGGCGGCTCTAGGGTTAATGTTGTAGAGAGTGTATTGAAGGACGGAGAAAGAAGGAAAATCCGGGCTAAGATTTGCCTCAAAGAGAGAAGAGAGAGAGGAAGGAATGAAAAGAGAAAGTTAAGAAAAAGGAGGAAGAAATAAGAAGGAAGGAAGAAGGAAGAAGGGAAGAGAGTGTGGAAGTTTATCTCCGGGTTCTTCTTCACGTTCATCCAGGTTCTTCGGTACGTCTATTAGTACTTTGGGCTCTTTTTATCTCATGGTGTATCCTCCGATATATCTTTCTATCTCTTTAAGGAGTTGTTATCTACTCTATGGGTGTTTCTGTGAGAGGAGTAAGAAAAGAGTTTGCGGGGTCCGACAAAGGGGTGGATACTGCATCGTGTATTCTCTTGCTGGTGATATTCCAAATCCTTGATTGCTTAGTGAATCCGTGTTGTTTGTTCCTATTAGGAGATGACGGCTAGGGTTTGGAGAGAATAGAATGGTTCTCATTGAGGAACCGAAGCCCAATATATAAGTACATGTATACACAAACAACCCGACCTGACTGTACATAGAACCCGACCCGGTATATACATTAACACTCCCTCTCAAACTCACAGTGGATAATGTACCGAGAGTTTGTTTATAAAATGATGAAATCTAGCAATCGTCAGGGGCTTTGTGAGAAAATCAGCAGTCTGCTCCTTCAAGGGAATGAATGGTAAGGAGATGATGTTTGCAAGAAACTCTTGCCGAACATAATGACAGTCGACCTCGATGTGTTTGGTCCACTCATGAAAAACCGGGTTGCTAGCAATTTGAATGGCACTCCAGTTGTCACAGAATAGAGGTGTAGCCCCAGAAATCCTGACTCCCAAGTCGAGTAGAAGACGTCGAAGCCAGACAATCCCTGCAGTGGTGGAAGCCATAGCTCGGTATTTGATTTCGGTGCTGAAGCGTGCAATAGACTCCTATTTCTTGTTGCGCCAAGAAATAAGGAATCACCAAGGAACACGCAGTAGCCAGTGGTAGATCGGTGAGTAGCAACATCTCCAGCCCAATCTGTATCGGAGTAAGCACACAAAACCAGTGGAGATGTGGAGGAAAACAATAGCGATCGAGTGATGGTTCCACAGAGATACCAAATAATCCGAAGGACTGTTGCATAGTGAACCGAGCGAGGAGACTGAACGAACTGACTGACAATACCAACGACATGGACAATATCAGGCCTAGTCATGGTGAGATAAACGAGTATCCCAACCAGTCACTGATAACGAGAGATATCCTGGAGAGGCTCACTATCTGTAGAGAGGAGCTTCAAGTTGAGCTCTATAGGCATGTCAGCAGTACGAGAATCAGTAAGAGCAGCCTCGGAAAAAATATCGAAGATGTACTTCTGCTGGAAAATCAACAATCCTCGAGCTGACCGGGCAATCTCAAGGCCAAGGAAGTACCGGAGAGGGCCTAGATCCTTCATCTCAAACTGGCTCTGGCGGTGATGCTGAAGGGAAGTTATGGTAGCACTGTCATCCCCGGTGATGATTATATCATCCATATACAAAAGTAGCACAATATTACCCTGACTGGAGGAGCAAGTGAACATAGCGTAGTCAGAGTATCTCTCAACAAACCCAGCTGCCAGAACTGCACTATGGAATCACTCAAACCATGCCAGAGGTGATTGTTTGAGCCCGTAGATAGCACGACGTAAACGACAAATGTGCCATGAAGGAACAGAAATGCCCAGAGGAGGAGCTATGTATACTTCCTCGGAGAGGTCACCGTGAAGGAACGCATTGGTGACATCCATCTGAGGCTACCCTCGAGCAGCTACTACAACTAAGAGGGTACGCACAGTAGTCATCCGAGCAACTGGAGCAAACGTCTCATCGTAATCAATCCCATACTCCTGGGAAAAGCCATAAGCAACGAGGTGGGCCTTGTGCCGCTCAATGGATCCGTCAGGTCGAGTCTTGACCTTGAATATCTATTTGTAGCTAACAGGCACCACACCTGAGGGACAATGCACCAAATCCTATGTCTGGATCTGCTGAAAAGCCTCAAGCTCCACTGACATGGCCTGCCGCCACTCTGGGTGTAAAGCTGCCTCACGGTATGACTGGGGCTCCCGGTAGATGTGAAGTACAGTAAGAAAAGCCTGATAAGATAGAGAATATGAGGCAATGACAGAGTAGCCAGAGGGATCAGGAGAGTCAGAAGTAAAGATAGAGTAGCCAAACTTGTCCGGAGAGTAGTCATATCTGTCAGGAGGTGATGTTCGCGCACCGGATAGCGCCGAACAGGAGCAGGATCCATGACCGGTAAGGAGGGAGCAACAGCAACAAGCGAGGAAGTACCAGTGTGAACCGACTCTGGAGGAGGAGCTGCAGACCGACGAACATAGACACGAGTAACATGTGGTGGTGGAGGTGGCGAGGGAGACATAGGAAGGAAGGGTGGAGGTGGAGGTGTTGAGGATGGAGGTACCGAGGGTGGGGGAGACCCAACTGGAGAGGACACAACCAATGGTGTAGGAGCAAGATACGGAGGTAAAACAAGGATGGTGAGAGGTAGTGAAGGCGTGGAGGGTGACATAGGTAGTGAAGGCATGGAGGGTGATATAGGAGAAAAGGGAAAATCCTAGGACTCGATGGAAAAGTACGGGACGTCTTTGACAAAAGAAACGTGACGAGAGATACGGATCTGGTGAGCCATGGGATCGTAGCATCGATAGCCCTTGTGCTCCCTACTGAGCCCTAAATGAATACACCGAATAGGACCTAGCAGAGAGTTTGGTGTGCTCATGGGGAGGGAGGAGAACGAAAAACGTGCACCCAAAGGTGCGAAGTAGGGAGTAGTCAGGAGATATGGAGTAAAGCTACTCGTACGGGATAATACCAGAAAGGGTGGAGGACGGAGTAATATTGATGAGGTGAATGGCGGTCAGAACAGCCTCGGCCTAGTAGGAATACGGAACAGAAGCAGACAGAAGGAGAGCTCACGCTGTCTCAAGGACATGGCGATGTTTGCGCTCAGCGACTCCGTTCTGTTCATGGGTGTGTAGGCATGACTGTTGGTGAAGAGTGTCGTGAGTCTGAAGAATCTCACACATCTCGGAGGATAGATATTCCTGGGCACAGTCAGACCGAAACATCTTAATACGCTGACCAAACTGGGTGTGAAGCATAGTAGTGAAGGTCTGGTAAATATGAGGAATTTCGGAGCGGCGACGCATGAGATAAACCCAGGTGCAACGGGAGTAATCGTCTATGAAACTGACATAATATAAAAAACCAATAAAAGAAGCAATGGGAGCAGGGCCCCAAATGTCCGAATGCACTAAATTAAAAGGAGCAACAGATTTAAAAGCACTTGCCGAAAATGGTAGAGCAAGATGCTTTGCCAATCTACAGCCCATACAGACAGAGAGGGGAGAGAAGGACATACAATCCAAAGCACCCGAACGAAAAATATTTTTGAGTCGATCACTGGACAAATGACTTAACCTTCTGTGCCACAAGTCGGCATCAGAGGTGACTGAAATGACTGACTCAACAGAAGTAGGTGAAACATGAAGATGATCCAGCTGGTAAAGTTCCCCCGTCCTATGGCCCAGCTCAATCCTCCGTCTCGTTTGTGAATCCTGCACAACACAAGTAGAGGAGGTAAAGGTGACAGTGAGTCCAGAATCACAGAGGGAACTAATAGAGATCAAATTAATATTAAGAAGAGGAGCATGATAAACATGGGATAGGGTCAGGTGACTAGTGTAGTTCAAGATAGGAGTGATGGATCCACATTGCGAAATAGGTATAAGAGTACCATCCGCAGTGCGAACCTCCATATGGGCAGGAGCAGGAGTACAGGCGGTGAGCATGGTGGAGTCATATGTGAGATGATAGGAAGCACCCGAATCGAAAATCCAAGGGGTAGCAGTACCAGAGGAGGCAGCCAGGCCGGTAGCAGGCGAAGAGCTGGTGGAGACGATGTGGCAAAGTAGAAGCTCCTCAAGTCGCTGGAGACGATCCGGCTCAGGTGGAGACGGTGCAGTAGTAGCAGAGGTGGGCGCTGGAGTCTCTACAGAAGCAGTAGCGCCACCAAAGTGGCGGAAGGAGGACTGACCATATCCACGACTCCGTCCACCTCGACCGCCGTGTCGATCGTCCCGAGAAGCAGGAGCCCAGCGTAATGCTCTCTCATCCAAACCCCAGTAGGGATTGCGTGGAGGATGTGTGGGACATTCACGCTTCATATGTCCGGGCTCCTTACAGTAGTGACAGAAGACAGACTCATCGGAGAACCCGACCGCTAGGACGCTGTCTGAGCTAGGAACAAGTGAAGGAGGACGAGTACCCTGAGTCTGAAGACGAGTCTCCTCATCGACCAAGGCGAGCAGGGTATCCTCTAGCCGAGGGAGTGGCTCACGGTGTAGGAGCTGAGCAGTGATGAGAGCAAAGTCCGGCCGAAGCGCTGCCAGGAACTGGTGCAGGTGGCCCTCATCAAGGTAGTGCTGGAAATCCCTAGAGCGTGGGCAAGCACACCGCTCCGGGATCAGGGAGTCCAGCTTATACCAGTAGGCACTCATGAGACTGAAGAAGTCCTGAATCGTTCGCTCCCCCTGATGGGCAGACTGCGAGTCATAAATAAGCTGATGCTGGCGTGCACCGCCGCGCGGGAGAAACCGGTCCATAAGATACTCCCACATCACGCGCGCTGTAGGAAGGCGGCCGATGGGAGTAAGGAGCGGACAAGCAACGGAGTCCAGAAGATAGGCCCGGATAACCTGATTATGGTGACGCCACGTGAGAGCAGCAGTCGTGGCTGCCGTGGTAGTAGTTGTGACGGTAGCAGTCGCAGTAGAAGACACGGCGATGTCGGCTGCGCTACTGGTGAAGGGGGAGGCCGGAGGTGGCTGCCGTTGTCCCGCGAGAAAACCCTAGAGTTCTGATAATATGTTAGGCGATGACGGCTAGGGTTTGGAGAGAATAGAACGGTTCTCATTGAGGGACTGAAGTCCAATATATAAGTACATGTATACACACACAATCCGACCCGACTGTACATAGAACCCGACCCGGTATATACATTAACAGTTACTATTGTATTGTATTAGCGTATCAAATTCTTTGTGTGGTTGTGCAATCTTTGTAAGGCTTCAATCCACAAACCTTTGAGCACCATCACGAGGGTTTGAAAGATTCTGCAGTGTAAGGAATCGGTATCAGAGCGAGCCAATTCCCCAACACGAGTGCATTGTGTGACCAAGTCTCTACAATGCATGAGATCGGCGGCACCGACAATCAAGTGAGGAAGGGAAGAGGAAGGTCCCAAGATGCCCCTTGCAAAAGCTAATACTTAGTTTGCCTTTCACATAAAAACTAACCCCTCGGTTGCTCTGATCGACGGGCACACGGTCACCCGCATTCAAAGTGTATGCGGGTAGATTGCTCCACCTTCCCCACCTTCTCCCGCCACAAACGAACGAGCTAGAGAGAGAGAGAGAGAGAGAGAGAGAGAGAGAGAGAGAGAGAGAGAGAGAGAGAGAGAGAGAGAGAGTTCTTCCTCCCTCTCCATGTCTCCTGAGGTGCGGCAGGGCGTGGTGGAGCTGCTCATCCACGCCTCGGAGGTAGGCCAGAACCGCCCTCCCCAGTTTCTATGGAACCAAACCCTAAACTCAAAGTCTTCACCTCTGACCATCCCCTTGGTTTCCCCTCGAGAAGCAACTCCATCTGTGCCCGATCGTGAAATACACCGCCCTCTCCTTCTTCGCAAACCGATTCCTACCGTCCCTGCGCAGGTACCCTTCTTCACAAATTTTTGGAGATCAATTCGTGATGCGTATTCTGGGATCTCATCCTCGTTGGTGTTTGAAATCTTTAATGGGTTGTTTCTGTTTCTTGCATTGGATTCATCGGCGATAGGGAATCCCGCTTGGTCGATGCGGGGAATTGGCTCTTGAATCCATTGAGAGAGAGCAATTTGCAGCTCTTTTCCCTCATCTCCCTTTGGGTTTCCAGTAAAGTAGGCAGCTTTCCCTCATCGCAATCTCCGCCACTAAACCCACATGTTCTTGATTATATCCTCCGTGATTTGGGACAGATTCACGATTCTCGCCCGCTGTCTGTGAAGAGTTTGAAGGCTTTGGGAGAGAAGCTCATCACTGATCAGCATTTCACTACTAGAGATTTTGCGGAAGCTGTAGGTTTGTTTTTTTTTTTTGTATAAGTTTTATTTCTTGTCTTTTTTCTAATAGCTTTTATTTTGTTACAAATGTTGGATGTTGGTTCTTACGTGCAGGAGATCGTCTTTATGGAGGTACAAATACTCGTGTAGAGAAAGTGGTTTCCTGCATTATATATACCCAAAACTGAAAGATTTTTAGGTGTTGAGATTTAACATTGCAGCTTCCAACGTAACCTTCATCTTCCTTGAGGATCTTCTCATTCAGTTCAGGTGATTGCTTCGATGCATGTTGCTCCCATCATTAGCCTCTTTCTTTTGTATTTTGAGGGAATTCCACCCATATCTTGGGAGAGTGAGTTTGCTTTGTTTTGGTGCCCTTGGGCCATCGTGGTCCAATGTGTTGCATCCTGCTTATGTACCCTGTGTAACCGTGATCTGTAATGTCCAATTCTTTCTTGGAGGGTCAATAAAATTTTATTAACCTAAAAAAAAAAAAGCTGCATCTCATTATCAGTCTCAATAAGTCCATATATGGGTTGATCCTAAGTTAAAAGATTTCATCTTGCAGATTGTAAAACTCTTCATGTTCTCTATTACCTTTGTATCTCGTATTCTCAAATGCTATTGTAACTTATGAGAGTACTGCAGGCTAATAATTGTATCAATTTCGTTTTATAGATTGGATGGTTTGGATGGTGCAACCATGGATGTGTTTTGTGTCTTATATCTTGTTGAATGGATGATGATTCTGTTAGAAATAACGTTCCACTCTTTTTACCATTAAGTACAAGCAAGGATTTAAAAATTGATTTTGACCGATATATTGACGTTGCTGGATTCTGAGGTATACCACGATATTTACCGTTTTGGTGGAGGGAAAAAACAATATATTTCGCGATTTTTTGCCCTATTTATTAAATTTTTGTACCTTTACTACACAACATCTCTCACGCTCTTTTGTATCTTGTCTACATGACACTTCTCACTATTGCTTTTTCAGAAGCAATCCACAGTGAATATATCTGCTTAAAGTCAGAATGTAATCAGTTCTGTCTATATATGGTCACTATTTCTGTGGCAGTATGTCTTTCATCAAGTTACGACCATAGAAGCAGTCAATGTAATTATTCCACAGTTTCTAAATCTTGTTATTGTTCTTTTCTGCATGTAAAAGATGCGTGCTATTCAAGAGCAGTATTATATATGCTTATAGGTCAGCATGATAATTATATTTCTACTCTATTGTTTGGTAAAAAGGAACTAATATTGTACGAGTAAGTAAATTTATGGTGATTCTCTCTTGTTAGCTGTCAATTGTCAATTCCCTCCCAAGTGTGGATATAATTAAATGAAATTCTCTGGATAGTATAAACCTAAGAAGTATTGACACTGGTACGGGGACACGGTTACGGTACGACACGGGTACGCCGACATGGCAAATCCTAAAAAAAGAGGACACGGGTATGGCGGGGACACGGCAAAATAAATTAATATTTTTTATTTATATTTTATGTGTGTTCATAATTCGTATATATTTCAATAATCAAAAAAATTTCATAGAAAACAACTAAAATGAAAATTTAATGCATACTGAATTGCAACCGTTAGTTACACCTAGCCTGATTGCCCTAAATGGCATGGAAAAGAACGACTGTGTTTCAGTTTTGGCTTCAACCTATCTGAAACCTCAGAGGATCAGATAGGTTATAGTCAAAACTGAATCGTAACCGTCTGTTACAACCAGCTTGACAAGTGAATTATACTCAGGCCCAAATGGCGTGCAAAAGAACGGCTACGATTCAGTTTTAGCTTTAACCTATCTGATTCTCTGAGGCAGCTTGTGACTTGACCCTATATCGAACAGTCAGTCAACCCACCGTGTCCGGTGCGTGTTTGGCGAGTGTCCGACTGTGTCCGGCTCCTGGAAGCACGTGGGGCATGGCACATGCGTGTCCGGTGTATGTCCGACAAGTGTCCGACACGGGTACGGGGGGCCTGTGGAAGTGTCCGTGCTTCCTAGGTATAAACTAATTTATCTTACAGTTTCACTTTCTCTTTTTCTTACATTTACTATACTAATTTTTTGAGACCAGGGAGTTATCGAAGTTAGGGGAACTTGTGAGCTTAGATGTGTGCATGGAGATAATGGATCTTCTTTACGAAACAGAAGAAACTTCAATGATTTTTACCGCCCCGTATCCTCTTGCTGCATCTATCCTTGTATGTTCAACATGGGCTATCTCAAGTTCTCAACAATCTCAATGCTAGTTCTCTCTTGTTTTCCTTTCCCAGAACTGCTAAATTCTTACAATTATTGTGCAGGTAACAGCATATATTGTCACCATTCCTAAGAAACGATGGGAGTTTCCACTTCTTCCCTGGGGTAGGACTCCATCTCTCTTATTTTTTATCAACTCATTTGATATATCTTATTTGTTAACCTTTTCTAACTTATCATGTTAAAGAGCAAGTTCTATTGGAGACTGCCTAGTTGTAGGTGCCTTTTGATCCACAATAATTTATATTACTTATTAGTTTTTTGGACCGTTTACCTCACGTATCATGCAGTAGTTTTCATAGAAATTTAGCATCTGATGATGTTGGTCACCATAGCTTCCTTTTTCACAGATTTCTTATTTTTCCTATAGAAATGAGCCATTATTATGAACTTCTCTGTTGCAATTGAAGGTGCATCCCAAGATTATTCGTTCTTGTGCAAATTTACATGCATGGCTTGGAACTTAATAATTCAATATTAGAATGAATTTTGCTAACAACATATCTAGGAGCTATGTAGCCACCTAGATGTTGAAATTGAGTTTGCCGTTTATGAAAAGTGCAATCCGGTCGTTGACTAGGAATTGCTTGTTCCTTAACTGCCAGCCAGTAGTGTGGGAAAGAAAGATGATGCAGGATAGATAAGAGGGCCCTGCCAAAATTAACCAACTTGCTCTATGTGTAGGAGGGTAAAGTGGTAAATCTGTTTTATTTTGCATTTGCGGGGTGTTGACTGATGACGACGTGGAGGATGAAGGTGGTGGTGGATGCACTGATGCATGAAGGTTGTTGAATTTGCCAGGCGTACAGTGGATGGACTTGGGCGTTCATCAAACATATTTTTCGTATTGGCAATGTAACCACGATAGAAACACAAAGATGTAGAGACAACAACGAGCACAGAGAACAATGAGTTAGAGATTAATGATACAAAAGAAAAAGACATAGTTTGGACCTTGAAAGAGATCAGAG
Organism: Chamaelirium japonicum; assembly: GCA_947650365.1. NCBI lineage: Eukaryota > Viridiplantae > Streptophyta > Magnoliopsida > Liliales > Melanthiaceae > Chamaelirium > Chamaelirium japonicum. The sequence goes on along the minus strand of OX393549.1, from coordinate 120,801,697 downwards.
TCAATATTACCGTATGAGAGATCAGAGTAACCTGGAAAAATTTCCAACAAATTATATTTTTTTTCTTCAGAATCAATATTACCGTTTGGACCTTGAAAGAGATTAGAGGAGCTATTATTACAGCCCTCATCAAAATTCGGACTCCCTAAACTGCTGGAATACCCGGAAAAAATTGTGCTGAGGAGCCCTAGACGATGGAGGATTAGTAGAATCCCATGCTACGGTGTGATCCCCGTCGTGTGCTGCTTCCGAAGGTCTGTGGTATCTTTGGTCACTACAAGTGTCTCTGGTCTCTTCTGCAACCTCTCTGCGAACAGCTCCTTCCATATATCTTCGTCTTTCTGGTAGAAACGTTCCAATGTCAGCAAAGATCTGTGCAATCTATGCACCGTCTAATATGAAAACTAACCTGTATGTTAATACAGGAACAGCTCCTTCCATATATCTTCGTCCTTCTGGACAATGAATACTGTACTATCCTTCAAGGAGTAAAATTGCTTAACAAAGTTTCTGGTGCATGACAGCATGAGGGCAAAGAACTTTGGTGGATTTGGGGATTTGGGCGAAATTGGGAAGAACTAAAAATTAAAGATCAGATATGATAGTGCATTATAAAAGTGGTAAAAAAATGTTTTAAAACTAAATTAGAGGAAGTCTACTATCAAGGAAGATGGGAATTTAAAAGGATTTTGCAAAGTGTCAACAATTCATAAAGGAATTCTATAAAAAATTATTATACTTTCTCAAATTAAAACTCTAATAGAAATTCTGGGCCTGGGAAGGATTGCAGCCCTGGTCGTAAGGGGACGTCCATAGGGGGTATATTAAGCGGGTGATAGGTACCTCTCTCACCGATGTGGGACTATCCATCAACACCAACAATGTGCCCTGTTATCCAACTACCTTATTTTAATGTGACATGGGCAAGTTGGTAAGCTAACTCCCCTAAGTGGAAAAACTACTCGAATTGAATCACACTTGGTGATAACTAGATAACTCCAGGAATAATGAAGTAGCGACAAGTTGAGTGGGCTTGTCATGCTCTTCTTCTAAGTTTCATTTACTACCATACACACCCCCAATGCTTGAGCGCAAGGGGAATGCGAATGGACCAATAACATTCAGATTTGGTACACGAAAGTAGGAAGGGAGAGCTAAGCAAGCTTTTGGTGACCATATCAGCATTGAAGATCGAAAAGGGCACAATTACACTGCGAATAAGTCCTGAAGTGATTTTTTCATGAACTAGATAATAGTCGATTGCAATATAATTTATGTGTGGAAGGAATAATGAGTTGGTTGCCAAACATATGGTGCTTTTATTATCATATCTTTTGTTAGCAAACTGTTTATGGACTTCTCTGGAGGTATTCAAGTATGCTTAACTATGCTCTCTGTACCATTTGTCGTGGATTTTGCAATTCTATTTGCTTCGATCATGTTCCGTCTACGATTTACTGCAATCTCTCTGGATTTTTGTAGTATTTACGTGTAATGAGGTGCCACCTGATTACGGTTTGATGTGTGATCGGTAAACCTCATGGGTGACCGTGTGGTGTCCAAACTTTATGAATGATCCTCTGCCTTTTCTTTTCCTTTCTAAATTCCATCCGGTAGCATCCTCACGAGGAAGTCACCTTCTTGTTTGCAGTGAAGTTTGCCACCTCCTATGAAGAAGACGGTATCAGAGAAATCGTTCAGAGCATTCTCCGACACATATTGAAGAAGCCCAGCACACAAAAGATCACAAGAAGACCAGCAGAGCTTGAGTTGCGAAGCTTAAGATGAAGAAGCTCCATCATTGGTAAATCAATTTTTTTTTTTTTTTTGAATCCCGGCATGATCACAAGACCTTCAAGACATATTGGAATGTCTGTTTAGTACCAATCTTTGTTTCAAAGATGTCGGGATTGATCAAAGTGAGCCACTTTAAATCAACAATTGTCGCATTACAAACATGTTTCCATCTACTGAAAGCTAGGTTTTGGACTTGCGATTGTGGCACGCTAACTTGTACAAGTGTGGGTTGGCATGGAGTTCAACAAACAACAGATTAGGCTCTAACATGGATTTATGGCCTCAAACCACGTGTGGTAGAAGAGCCAGAGACAGGTCGGATCGGAGCGGATTCATGCAAAATATCCAAAATCCGATAAACTTATCGAATTCAAGTTTAGGTTCAGAACCTACATCTCTTATTGAGGTAGTATCTGAGTATTGCACCCTATTTTCTTTATCAATGTTTGGATCTATTATTAGGTTTTGGATGCTACAATTACTTTGTTAGAACTATTTGTATCTCTGGTATAGCCATGGTGAGAGGCTGAGTGCACTCGCCCTAATTTTTAATGTGTACTAGTAAATGCCCTCATCACTTGGATGGCCACCTTTGGCAGCTGCGGTTGCCTTCAGGGTGTGATTCACTTGTTAGAGAGAGAGAGAGAGAGAGAGAGAGAGAGAGAGAGAGAGAGAGAGAGAGAGAGAGAGAGAGAGAGAGAGAGAGAGAGAGAGAGAGAGAGAGAGAGAGAGAGAGAGAGAGAGAGAGAGAGAGAGAGAGAGAGAGAGAGAGAGAGAGAGAGAGAGAGAGAGAGAGAGAGAGAGAGAGAGCGCTAATTAATATTATTTGCCATTGAATAAGTATTTATCATCTTTATAGTATGTTTTTAATATCTTTGTAGTAGATTTTAAATAAGATTTATGAGAGCCATATTCATACACATGAGACTCGTCTCGAAATCGGAAGAACCGATTTAGATGGAGAAGGAGATTCCGACAGTTATAACCTGCCTGATTTTGGATTGCTATGATTTGAAATTTGGGGCTATTTATTTGGTAGCCAGTTGATTTGGGTCAACATAAGGCTATGATATTTACATAAAATAGGACAACAAGAGAGTATTTCTTTGTCATAGTCAGCGCAATACCGTCGTGCCATGTTATCTATATCTATATATATACTAAAATGGAAGCCTCTCTTTCGTGTTATGGCACGTGGACGTCTTTTAAAGAGCTGTAATTCTTCTTCCGTATGTGAACACGGTTCTCTCTTAAATCCATTTAAAAACCTACCATAAAGAAGATAAATTTTCATTCAATGGCATTTAATGGTCATTTGATGTTAATATCTCTCTAACAAGGGAATCACATTCACTTCAGATTTTACACTTCTTCGAACAGTTGCGATATCATCTTTGCCAAATGGCGTGTATCAAGTACATTCGGGCATTGCCCGAGTTTCTGACTAGTATCTATACTAAAATGGAAGTCTCTCTCATGTGTTGTGACACATGGATGTCTTTTAAAGAGCTAGAATTCTTCTTTCGTGTGTGAACGTGGCTCTCTTTTAGATTTATTTAAAAACCTACCATAAAGATGATAAATTTTCATTTAATGATATTTAATGGTCAGTTGATGTTAATCTCTCTCTCTCTCTCTCTCTCTCTCTATAACAAGTGAATCACACTCACTTCAGATTTCACATTTCTTCCAACAGTTGTGATGTTGTCTTTGCCAAATGGTGTGCATCAAGCACGTTCGGGCATTGCCCGGGTTTCTTACTAGTATCTATACTAAAATGGAAGCCTCTCTCCCGTGTTGTGACACGTGGACGTCTTTTAAAGAGCTGGAATTCTTCTTTCGTGTGTGAACACTACTCTCTTATAAATCCATTTTAAAACCTACCATAAAGATGATAAATTTTCATTCAATGACATTTAATTGTTATTTTGATGTTAATCTATCTCTCTCTCTCTAACAAGTGAATCACACTCACTTCAGATTTTACACTTTTTTGAACAATTGCGATGTTGTCCTTGCCAAATGGTGTGCATCAAGCACATTCGGGCATTGCTCAGGTTTCTTACTAGTCTATATCGATATATATACTAAAATAGAAGCCTCTCTCCCGTGTTGTGACACGTGGACGTCTTTTAAAGAGCTAGAATTCTTCTTACGTGTGTGAACGCGGCTCTTTTTTAAGTCAATTTAAAAATCTACCATAAAGATGCTAAATTTTTATTCAATGGCATTTAATGATCATTTGAAGTTAACCTCTCTCTCTCTCTCTCTCTCTCTCTCTCTAACAAGTGAATCTCACTCACTTCAGATTTCACACTTCTTCGAACAGTTGCGATGTCGTTTTTGCCGAATGGCATGCATCAAGCACATTCGTCATTGCTCGGGTTTCATACTAGTATATACTAAAATGGAAGCCTCTTTTCCGTGTTGTGACACGTGGACGTCTTTTAAAGAGCTAGAATTCTTCTTCCGTGTGTGAACGCGACTCTCTTAAATCCATTTAAAAACCTACCATAAAGATGATAAATTTTTATTCAATGGTATTTAATGATCATTTGATGTTAATCATTCTCTCTCTCTTTAATAAGTGAATCACCCTCGCTTTAGATTTCACACTTCTTCGAATAGTTGGGATGTCGTCTAGTGAATGGTAAGACAAATACCTTATATCCAGAATGCCTTGGTTTGGTGGTTGATGGGGCGGGTAAGGAAGCCAGCCTGATTCGAGATCTTGACTTGGGTTCTTTAGTACCTGATGGCTCTAGGTTGGAGACGAGGGGGAGGTGCAATTTTCTGTGGATATCAAGGGAGGTCATCCTCTGGATGGGAAGTCAGGTCTTCTTACTACAGATATCTCAGATGTTGCCTACCACGTGTCTGTTGATGTCCCTAACTCAGCAGCGTATACTGTTGGATCTCATTCTGTACAGCTAGCTGAGGGGAATGGTCGACTTCCCACCTCTACTCTTCTCCCTCCATAGCCCGAGGAGTAGAGGGGTCCCTTCTTACTCTATCAGCTTGGCCGAGCGGTTAGGGAATGTGGGTAGGAGGGGGGTTCAGCAGGTGAGGTCTCTTCATAGACCAGGCGCACTAGGAGTGGTGGAAGCTGTTCCTGCTGCTGGTTGTTGACGAATAGTCCCACATCGGTGAGGGAGGCATCCATCACCCGCTTAATATATCCCCTGTAGACCTCCCCTTACAACCCGGGTTTTGAGGTGTGAGGGTATCTAACATGGTATCAGAGCTAGTCCGTCTCCTGCTCCTGCTCCCGCTTCCGCTCCTGGTGCTCCCTATCGATCATGCCTTGCCACGTGTGCGTGCTCCGCGTGGGAGGATCTTTGCCACGCGTGCTCTGCGTGAGGGGGAGTGTTGATGAATAGTCCCACATCGGTGAGGGAGGCACCCATCACCCGCTTAATATACCCCCTGTGGACCTCCCCTTACAACCCGGGTTTTGAGGTGTGAGGGTATCTAACACTGGTTCTTGGCAGCATAATCCTTGGTGCCAGGTCAGTTCTTCCATACCTTGTCTCTCTCCTGATTAACTTGAAAAGCTTGCATACTTCGAGCCAGGAATTTTCGAGGGCAAACAGGTTGATATCTGCCCAACTGTGGAGTTGGAAAATACTGAAATTGTGGGCTAATACCTTGGTAGGATATGTTCTTGGGCGAAGAACCTACTTCCAGCACCTCAATTCTTTTGTGTAGAGAACATGGCAGCTGAAAGGGGGTGGTGTCAGGCGACGACGCAGCGGCGGCCGAAGGGACATCCCCTCTCTCCTGTTCAGGGATTGACGCGTGTCTCTACGTGCGCCCCCTCGCATACACTGACGGCAGCGACGCCAGCAACGTCCCCTCTGGTAGATATATGGCTGATCTCCGACCAATAGTTTGAAGCGTTGGGTCAGTGGAACTCAAATTTTTAGGGAAAATCCCAGTTTGGGTTCGCTTCCCAAACTTTGATGAGCAGCTTTGGACCTCAAAAGTACTTGGCAGGATGGGAAGTTTGATTGGGACCCCTCTCTATATGGATGAGGCCACGACAGCTGTAGTGGATGGCAATGGTCATTGCTGATTCAAATATGCCAGATCGTGCGTGGAGATTAGTATTCTTAATTATTTTCAAGAGGAGGTCGATGCTAGGGGTGGCAACGGGTCGGGTCGGGTCAGGTTCATGTCGTGTCCAAAACCTCTAGACTCGGATCCGACCCGTTTACCTAATCGTGTCTAGATCCTAAACCCGTACCCGACCCGCTAATAAACGGGTAGACCCGATAAGACCCGTTTACCACCCGGGTCTATTCAGTTGACCCGATCCGACTCGACCCGACCTGACCCGAAAGACCCGCTGGTATTATATATTACAGTATCGGATTGCGGGTAGACCCGACCAGACCCGACCCGACATGACCCGTTGAATACTAAACAGGTCTTCTCGCGTCTACCGTGTCCAGACCCTAAACCCGGACCCGACCCGTTTATTAAACGGGTCTATCGTGTCGACCCGTTTACGACCCGAATCCGTTTAGCCCTGACCCAGACCCGCTAACTTCATGTCGGGTCGTGTCGGGTCCAAAATTGCCAGCCCTTGTTGATGCTCGAGATGACAAAGGTAAATTTTTTTTTTTACCTACTCTATAGGACATTCATGATTGGAGGCCAACAAGGTATAGGGCATGCCAAACCTACGATCACAATGAAGGAGATTGTGGGAATTTGTATCGGAGGATCGGTCCTTAGCAGCAGAGGCAGGTATGGAGACCTATTGGGGGCACCCTGAGTAGGGATGACAATGGTGCGGTTTTAAACCGAGAACCGAGGAAAACGGCACCGCATGGTGCGGTTTTGGTTTGCCAAAATATAAAACCGTTGTGGTGCAGTATGATTCCGGTGTTGCAGACCGAAACCGCTCCGTTGCCATCCCTAACCCTGAGTCAGCCTAGGGCTCCTCAGATATGCAGTTTTGGATGATGTTTGAGACTGAATTGCTGTAAATACTATCGTGACAATGCAGCATTCACATGCTTTATTTCTTCTGCCTTCTACTTTCAGTTCACTTCATGCCAGTTCATTTCCAAGACCCTGACCGGCAGATCTCTATGATACACCAGTTCCGACTCGATTATTATTAGTAGAGTGAATAGATCTGTCGTTTCTTAAAATTTATCTGCTGATTTTGAAATCATAGGCCACGGAGTAGACGAAAAAAAGAGATTTTTGTTCATGAGTGAATCTTTTCGGAAATCATCTTGCGTCGAAACTGAAAACTAATAGCCATGGTGAGAGGCTGAGAGCACTCACCCAAATATTTCGAGCGACGAAGCAAGAGAGATGGATCGATCGATACCCAATTCTGGTGCGAGATTTAGGGGCCCAATGGACTTACAAGAACTGAGATCTTCGTCACTTCCTTCCGCTGCTTTCATAATCAATATGCTAAGAGAAGTAGCCAATGGCGAAGGAAAGATTCAATCTAACAATCATCAACAGCGACGGAAATCATGGACCAATGGTCCTTTCGGACAAATTATATATTTTTTTTCCAACAAATTATATATTTTTTTCTTCTTCAGAATCTATATTACCATTTGAACCTTGAAAGGGATGAGAGGAGCTATTACTACAGCCCTCATCAAAATTCGAACTCTCTACACTGCTGGAACACCTGGAAAAAATTGTGCTGAGGAGCCCTAGAGGTCGGACGATTAGCAGAATCCCGTGCTATGGTGTGCACTGCTTCCGAAGGAAGCTCATCATCTGTGGTACCTTTGGTCACTACTATTGTCTCTGCACTCTTCTCCAACCTTTTTGCGAACAGCTCCTTCCATATGCCGTCGTCCCTCTGGTAGAAACCTTTCAATGTCAGCAAAGATCTGTGCAATCTATGAACCGTATCCAAAAATAATTATAATCTGAAGACAGAAGAGAACTCAAGGATATGTAAATTGTAGCATGACCAGCACTGGACAATGAGTAGTGAAGTATATCCTGACAATTTTTGAGAGAGAGATATTGAGAAAGTGGAGTAATGGATGGTTGACTTGGGATTCAACCTCAAGTCCCGTCCAAGATTATTTATAAGAAATAGTTAATCATTTATTACATCCGGCCGGAGTTATCTTAACAGTTGTTATCCGTAACAGTTGTTATCCTTAACAGTGGTTATCCATAACAGAAGTTATCCATAACAGAAGTTGTTCTGTTATCAGCCCCCCGCAAGCTAATCGGCGGATCGGACGAGAAGCTTGTCCCGTAGTGATTTGAACCGACTCTGAGGCAGATGCTTGGTGAAGATATCGGCAAGTTGATCGACTGTTGAGATATGGCAAACTTCAAATCGCTTCTGAAGGACCTTCTCACGAACGAAGTGATAGTCCCCTTCAATATGTTTGGTGCGGGCATGAAATACTGGATTTGAGGCCAATGCAATAGCGGAGATATTGTCACACCAGATAATGGGAGGACCAGGCACGTGGATATGCAGATCATGAAGTAGCATGACTAGCCAAGTGACTTCAGCAGCAGTAGTGACGAGACTCCGGTATTCAGATTCTGTAGAAGAGCGAGCAACCGTGGGTTGTTTCTTAGCAGACCAAGAGACTACATTACCGCCAAGCAGCAAGCACAGTCCGGTAGTAGATCGCCGATCGACGTCATCCCCCGCCCAGTCAGCATCAGAGAAAACTTGAAGTAGAAGAGAGCCAGGGGAAAATTGGAGGCCATGTGAGATGGTGCCCTTGATTTAGCGAAGTACCCGCTTGAGATCGACGAAGTCACCGGTTGTTGGAGCATGCATGTGCTGGCAAATGGTGTTGACAGCATAGGAGATATCCGGCCTGGTGGCGGTTAAATATTGAAGCATGTCCGCAAGACTCCTATAAAGGGTAGGATCATGAAACAGAGTAGTAAGAGTCGGATCCAGACCCTTCTTGGAGGAAGTGGGTGTCAAGTATGGCTTGCAGTCAGTCATTGCTGCGCGAGAGAGAATATCAACAACATATTTGTGTTGGTGCAGTAATAGGCCCTTGACATTGGAAGAGACCTCAATGCCAAGAAAATGATAAAGGTGACCAATGTCTTTCATCTCAAATTGAGACTTCATCTATGAGAGGATGTGAGTAATATACGCGGGATCATTTCCAGTGATAAGAATGTCATATACATACACAAGCAGTATGGTAAGTCGACGAGAAGTCCGTTGTATAAATAGTGAGTTATCATTTTTACTCATGACAAAGCCCAGAAGTTGGAGATAGGTGGAGAGGCGATCGAACCATGCATGGGGAGCCTGTCGCAAACCATATAGGGCCTTTCGAAGGCGACAGACATGGCCTGGTTGAGAGGGATCAACGAACCCGGGTGGTTGTTGCATATAGATCTCCTCCGAAATGAAGCCATGAAGAAATGCATTAGAGACGTCAAGTTGTCGAATATGCCAGCCAAAGTGAAGCGCAAGAGTGATAACGACCCTGACCGTGGCCATCTTGACGACTGGACTAAAAGTGTCTTGAAAGTTGACACCTTCCTGCTGATGAAAGCCCTTGACAACAAGGCGAGCTTTGTAGCGAGCTACTGTGCTATCAGGATGCCGTTTCAGTTTGAACACCCATTTACAGCCGATGACGTTGGCCGAGGAAGGAGAGGGGACGAGGCACCACGTCCCTTGCCGTTGGAGAGCTTGGAATTCAGCGGACATTGCCCGACGCCATTCCATATGTCGATTGGCTTTAGTGAAGCATGTGGGTTCGATGTCAGGAGTGGAGGAGGAGATGGCTGTTAGACAGAGAGGGTGTTTTGGCTTGAAGACACCCACTTTGGAGCGAGTAACCATGGGGTGGCCAGGAGCATTAGGAGTGGTAAGTCTGTTGGGGCCGGTTGCTCGCTGACGGCAGGATCCGATGGATTGATATGTGACCTGTGTTCCATGGAGTTCAAATATGGGGAATCAGCAGGAGAGGAAACATGAGTCGGTGCCGGTAGGCAGAAGGTCGGGTCCACGGAAGAATCGCCAGTGTGTGTACCATTCCCTCTTGGAGCCGGCAAAGCAACAGTCGGAGAGAAGGAAGGGGGGGATCGGCCATGCAACAAACACCCCCCCCCTCTCTCTCTGGGTCGGCATGTAGCCAGAAGGAGGGGGGGTCGGTCGGTCACCAAGGAGGCACCCCCCCCTGGGTCGGCATGTAGCCAGAGGGGGGGGGGGGGGGTCGGTCGGTCACCAAGGAGGCACCCCCCCCTGGGTCGGCATGTAACCAGAGGGGGGGGGGGGGTCGGTCGGTCACCAAGGAGGCACCCCCCTTTCTCTCCCCTGGGTCGGCATGTAGCCAGAGGGGGGGGGGGGGGTCGGTCGGTCACCAAGGAGGCACCCCCCTTTCTCTCCCCTGGGTCGGCATGTAGCCAGAGGGGGGGGGGGGTCGGTCGGTCACCAAGGAGGCAACCCCCCCCTCTCTCTCCAGGGTCGACATGTAGCCAAAAAAGGGGGGGGGTCGGTCGGCTGGTCACCAAGGAAGCACCCCCCCCTCTCTCTCGATGGGACGTGCAACGAGCCGAGGAGTGAAGCAGCAGTCGAACACGGAGGTCTCGCAGTGCTAACAACGCTCCGCGTTTCTGGGCCAAAGTGACCAGGTGTCAACCGCGCGCCACGTCACCGCGGCGGTTGAGCTCATTACGGGGACACGTCAACCGCCCGATTTTTGCGGAGCGCCGTAACCGTCACCCCGCCACTATAAAAGGGGACCTACCCCTTCAGCAAGAAATGAGGAAGAATTCTGGAGGAGACGCTGCCCGTTTCGTCCCGGAATTTATGGAGTTGCGGAGATCGGTCGGTCTGCACCCAGAGGCTGTCTGCGGAGGTCGGTCGGTCAGCACCCAGAAGCTGTCTGCAGAGGTCGGTCGGTCGGCAGCCAGACACTGTTTGCAGCGACCTGCAGACAGACGCTGTCTGCAGCGGTCGGTAGTCAGAGTGAAATTGCAGAGGTCGGTAGTTTGGGAGACCGGTCCTCAGGGTATGTAATTGGGGTTAAGGTGAGAGATTGTAACCGAAAGAATAGTCTTAGTGCATTCTCGCCCCGCCCGTGGTTTTTTCCCCTTCGACGTTGCGAAGGGGTTTTTCCACGTAACCACCGTCTCTTCTTTGCATTTGGCTTGTTGGATTGTGCTCGCCACCCGAACCGCCCGGTTCGACTAAAAACCCCCCACAATCTTGGCGCCGTCTGTGGGATAGCCTTCGAGACTTCCTACTAGAGCCTTCGACTGTTGACCCGTGGGTGTCGACCAGTCTGAGGCTACCTGCAACCAGCAGTCCACGACCACACGGTTGAAGAACAATGGCCGGTGGACCGTATCGTACCCGCTCGACGTCGCAGCTTCTGTCCGAAGCCGCGCCACTCGGAGATCCTAATGACGTCGGGCGTCTTGTTCAACCATCAGCGGACATGGAGCGCGCAGTCCCGCTGGTGAATCCCATACTGGGGGTTGGAGACTCAAGTCAAGCTCCGGTAGCAACCCTGACTCCACTAACCGGGGGTCTGTCGGAAGCTTTTCTGGCCACAATGATGATGACCCAGCAAGCTCTCACCACCCAGCTCCAAACGATGCAGCGCAACTACGAGGAGTTGCGGGACTTCGTGCGGGCCGTACCGACGGGCGGTCTACTCAACCAGGGCATGTTAGCCCAAGCGGGATAGAGCTTCCCCACTCAAGCTGCCCTACCAGTGCAAATGCAGCCGCAACCAGTGCCTCAGGTGGAGGTCAAGGTTAATCGCTCGGTGGAGGTCCAAAGTGCGAATCCCGACGGATGAGACTCGAGTAGCCCGGAGCCTGCGGAAAGAAACAAACACGCCCGAGCTGCGTCAGCACGCTCGGATGTCTGGTCCCGGCTCGGGGCACACCCCCGACAACCGCCTGCCTCCAAGCATCACTCGAAGATGGACTCGGCACAAGTGCATCGCCCGAAGCGAGACAGAGAACTTCATCGTCAACCGAGTGATAGTCATCACACTCGGATGACGCCAGCCAGTCGGCAGCCGGCTCATACTACTGACCGGAGGAGCGTACACGAACACATTCGGGTACATGCGTCGGAGCGACTCGGGGAGCGAGAGGAGATCCAGCGAGACCGACCGGGGGTCCGAGCTCCCGACCGGTTGGAGGAAGTCGCCATCCGAGGAGCCGCACGATCGTCGCTTATCGAGAAGCTACTCCGGGAGCCATTCCTTCGAGGATGGAATCCTCCACGCCTTCCCAAGTTTGACGGATCGAAAGACCCGATAGAGCATGTACTGGCTTTCCGGGATGCTCTGGTCCCGCATGAGGATGATCATATCCTCTGCCGGACCTTCGCCAACAGCTTGTCGGGAACCCCCCTCGAATGGTTCCACAAGCTTAGGCCCTCGTCCATCTCCTCCTTCTCGGAGCTGAGCACGCGGTTCATCGACCAGTACCGATGTAATCGCCGGGAGCTGAAGACTCTGGAGTCACTCTTCGGGATGAGTATGACCCAGAAGGAGACGCTCCGACAATTCTACCATAGGTTCAGGTCCGAGTACCTGAGCTTGGCGGACACAGACGGGCAGGATCGTATGGTGATCGCGGCCTTCAAGAACGCCATTCAACCTGCCCAGCTCGTCAACGCGTCGCTCATCAAGCGAACCCCGGAGACGATCGACGAGCTGTCGCGGTGCGTCGAGAAGTACATCAAGATCGAAGACGCAGACCGCAAGAGGAAGGCGGTGGAAACCAGAGCCCCGCACCAGGGCTACCCCAAGCCAGCTGCCGTGAAGAACGTCAACAAGCAGCAGGGGGAGGCGACGCGGCATGACGTGAAGCGGCAGAGGCAAGACAGGCCCGCGAGGCCACAGTGGAACAGGGAGTTCACAGTACTGAACGCCCCCATAGACCAGATCCTGGAAGCCATCAAGGGCGAACCATACTTCAAGTGGGCGCAACCGCTTGAACCCGGAGAGAGGGGAGCCAGAGATGCATCAAGGTACTGCGAGTACCACCAGAGCCAAGGCCACACTACCCTGCAGTGTCGAGCGCTTAAACATCATATCGAGGATCTCATTGAGGCCGGCCATATTGGCTGCTTCATTGACCTCCCTCAACGTAAGGAAACTAAGGCTGTGGGAGAAGTCCAGCGTGGAGCGACGACACAGCACTTATCGGGTCCTCCGCCAGAAAGGCGTCAGCTCCGAGAGGTAGATGCAGTCTACGGGTACCATGGCCCGGTACCATCATCAAATGCCGTCGACCGACAGGTGCGACGTATTGAACAAACAAGGCAAGTCCACCATGTGGTACTCGACCCTGTCATCCGCCCCGAGCCAAGAGTGGAAGCTGCAGTATAGTTTTCGGCGGCTGATCTGGTCGGAATAGAGAGGCCTCACAACCATCCCCTAGTCATACGGCTCCAGATAGCCAATTGTCTTGTGAAGAGAATTCTGGTCGACGCCGGAAGTTCGGTAGATGTGCTCTTCCTCAGCGCCTTCGACGTCATGCAGCTAGATCGCGGACAGATGACCGAGTCGTCGTCGACGATAACGGGCTTCACGGGGGAGGCTGCAAGGGTGGTTGGTGAGATCACCCTCCCGATCACAATAGGGCATCTCACTAATCTTACCCGGTTCATTGTGATCGAAGCTCACTCGGCGTACAACATCATCCTCGGAAGACCGTGGCTCCACCACTTGGATACGGTCCCCTCGTCGGCCCACCAGGTAGTGAAGTTTTGGACCGACAAGGGTGTGATGAGCATTCGAGGTGACCAGTCCTCGGCAGCCAAGTGCGAGCTCAGTGCCATCCATCTGAAGACGACATGCCAAATCGAAGGAGGAGAGCCAAGTGAAGGCGGCACTGAGTTGGGCATCCTCAACCTCTGGACTGCGAAGCAGAGTCAAGAAGCTCCAACGTTCCAACGGACCTCGGCTCGATCAAGCGTAGGAGCGCAAGGAAGCCAACCCCTTGTGAAGACCGACCTGTCAGCTGAACTTAAAGAGCTGACAGTGTCGGGGGACCTGCTGAAGAGCGACCTGTCAGCTGAAAGTAAAGAGCTGACAGTGTCGGGGGACTTGCTGAAGACCGACATGTCAGCTGAACGTAAAGAGCTGACAGTGTCGGGGGACTTGCTGAAGACCGACATGTCAGCTGAACGTAAAGAGCTGACAGTGTCGGGGGACCTGCTGAAAATCAACCTGTCAGCTGAATGTAAAGAGCTGACAGAGTCGGAGGACCTGCTGAAGACCGACCTGTCAGTTGAACGTAAAGAACCGACAGTGTCGGGGGACCTGATGAAGACCGACCTGTCAGTTGAACATAAAGAACTGACAGTTTTGTAACACCGGATCTATTCAATAAAAATGCACTTGCTCAGAGTTCTTGTTCATGCGTGAGAATAATGGTTAACTGAGGCAACCTAAACCAAGTGGTACATAACACTCCGACCGAGTTCTACCACTTGGCCGACCGGTCGACAGGACCCTGCGAAGGGCGAGACCGGCCGGTGAACACCTTGGAAGATCGGTCGACAGACCCCGCCGGGATACGACCGGTCGACCAACCTAAACCAAGTGGTACATAACACTCCGAGCGAGTTCTACCACTTGACCGACCGGTCGACAGGACCCTGCGAAGGGCGAGACCGGCCGGTGAACACCTTGGAAGATCGGTCGACAGACCCCGCCGGGGTACGACCGGTCGACCAACCTAAACCAAGTGGTATATAACACTCCGAGCGAGTTCTACCACTTGGCCGACCGGTCGACAGGTCCCTGCGAAGGGCGAGACCGGCCGGTGAACAACTGGAAAGATCGGTCGACAGACCCTGTCAGGGTACGACCGGTCAACCAGCCTAAACCAAGTGGTACATAACACTCCGAGCGAGTTCTACCACTTGGCCGACCGGTCGACAGGTCCCTGCGAAGGGCGAGACCGGCCGGTGAACAACTGGAAAGATCGGTCGACAGACCCCGTCAGGGTACGACCGGTCAACCAGCCTAAACCAAGTGGTACATAACACTCCGAGCGAGTTCTACCACTTGGCCGACCGGTCGACAGGTCCCTGCGAAGGGCGAGACCGCCTGGTGAACAACTGGAAAGATCGGTCGACAGACCCCGTCAGGGTACGACCGGTCAACCAGCCTAAACCAAGTGGTACATAACACTCCGAGCGAGTTCTACCACTTGGTCGACCGGTCGACAGGTCCCTGCGAAGGGCGAGACCGGCCGGTGAACAACTGGAAAGATCGATCGACAGACCCTGTCAGGGTACGACCGGACAACCAGCCTAAACCAAGTGGTACGTGATACTCCGAATGAGTTTTACCACTTGATCGACCGGTCGACAGGACCCTGTGAAGGGCGAGACCGTCTGATGAACACTTGGACAAAACGATCAACAGAACCCGCGGGGGAACGACCGATCGACCGATGCAAACAAGGCAGGGTATATCACCCCATACTAATACAAGGGCCAGGTTCTGGTCGCGCGTCGTCGACGTGTAGTTACGCGCGTCATCGACGTGTAGTTACGCATGTCGTCGACGCGCGGTTACGCATGTCGTCGATGTGTAGTCAAGACACAAAATCCGAGTTTTAATAGCAAGACATCGACGTGAACTTGAGATGTAAAGTTGATGAAAAAGACAATGATCATGGCATTCAGATGGAATATCAAGAGATCCCAACACAAACAAGAGTTTTGTTTTATTACATCACGAAACAAAGTAAGGCAGCGAGTAAGATCGGTCAAGCGTCGCCCCCAGCTTTCTACGATCCCGACGGGAGCTTGCCGCGTAGCTTCGAGACCTTCTTGCGCCATTCCGCCGCCTGCTCCGCAAGAAGCGACTTGCAATCCGCGGTGTATTCAGCATGCTGCCTGTCAAGCGCAGCCTTATGCGCTGCTTCGGCCTGGTCAAGGGAGGCCTTCAACGCGGCAATTTCGGCCTCGTAAGCAGCTCGGGCGGTATCGGCCTCTGCACGCTGCTCCTTGATCGTAGCCGCCTGCCTCCTGAACTTCGCCCACAGCTCGTTATTTTCCACCTTAGCAGAATCCAATGCTTCTTGGAGCCCGAAGGAGTCCGAAGCGTTCTCCAACGCGGCTTCGAGCTGAGCCTAGACTGCAGCAAGCTCTTCGGCGTGAACCCGTCGAGCTTCCGCCTGCTGAGCGCGTAGCTCTCTCGACTCCTACCGAGCAGCCTGAAGGGAGGCCTTAAGCCGCGTCATCCTATGCATGCCCCCATCGACAAGTCGACAGCCCGCCTGACAAAGAAGGAAACAACATGTACCACAGAGTTAACGGGAGAAGTTACTACTACGTGAAGTCAAAACATGTCGTCGGCGTGTAGTTACGCATATCGTCGGCGTGTAGTCACGCGCGTCGTCGACGTGCAGTCAACTCGTTAACGACTTAGACTTACCTCATGAAAGTCGTCGAGCTGACGCTCCCAGCTAGGACTACCCACACAATCATCTTCCTCCCCCTGACGAGCAGAGAGCCCGGGGGAGCGACGGTGAGATGTAACTTCAGTAGCCTCGAGGGGAGAACGGGGAGGTGGCCCGGCGGCGCCCACAGAAGCAGAGGAGGAAGGCGAAGGCATGAAGTCCCAGACCTCCGCACGATCAAGCCTTATAGCGGAAGGGGCAGCAGGTGATGCAATGGGAGGTGCGGCAGCAGGACCGCGGGGTGAAGCTCTCCCACGTGACCCAGCCGAGCCAGACAGCATGGCTCGCCTCGCCTCGCCCGAGGGAGGGAGAAGCATTATGACCGGAAAACATCTCCGATTCCTCTATCACCACATGCTGCCTACCCGTCGATGGCACATCCTCTACCCAGTCGTAGGGGAGGGAGCAAAGGTCGTCGGCAGCAGCACGTCGCATGAAGCGAGCGGGAGGAGCGCGTCCAGCATCTTCGTCGCTGGAAGACTCGTTCAGCAAAACTCGCCTCCTTGACTTCCCCGTCGACACGGCTACGTTGCGCACAGCCGGTCGGCTGCACTCGCCTGCAGCTTTAGTCGACTTCGCGCGCCACCTGAAGACCACGCAGAGTTTAGATGTAGCGGTGTTTGGGTTGAAGCGTCTGACGGAGCTGACGTACCTGTCAGGGAGCTCAGAAGAGTAAGTAATGGGCTCTTCTCCCCTACCGGACGCCGTAGGCTGTTTTGCCTTTCTTTGGAGTAGAGCTGTGGGACCTGACGACCGGTAGCTTCGGAAACAGCTGTCGCCAGTCGTCATCGTTGTTCGTCACCCGCTTAATAAGTTGGTCAAGCTCTTCCTCAACAGCCTCAGGGCACTGAAGCTGCTTGGAAGGGTAGTAGTCCTCGATGGTAGCGGCGAGTTGGGAGATGTGACCGGGGACTTTGAAGCGACCCCTCCAGGGTCCCCCGACAACGATGGGGCACTCCTTCCAACCCCTCACCGAGTCAGATAGACCCCCAATGGGAGGGTGGCTGCCTGCGCGCGCCTGCAGGCTGAAGTATGAGAAGACGCTGCCAGGCGTTACCTTTTAATCCTTGATGAAGTATTTTTTCAAAAGGTACGCAATGCAGAGCTGCTGCCCCGCCAGCACTTCTAATTCTTCTATACAGCGGAGGATCCTCCAGCCGTTGCTAGCTATCTGGCCAGGAGACACGTTCATGCGCTCCAGCAGACGACCAGAGAAGCTCGCCAGGGGAAGTCGCAGGCCGCAGCGAAGCTGGCCGAGCGTGACGACAGTGCGGTCGTTGTCTGACAGGTCCAAAGGACCAGTAGCGAAGGCAAGCGAAATCACATCTGGAATACCGTATGCTGCCCGGACCTCCTCCATCAGAGGGAACTTGTTCACCATCGAGAACCAGGTACGCAATGCAGAGCTGCTGCCCCGCCAGCACTTCTAATTCTTCTATACAGCGGAGGATCCTCCAGCCGTTGCCAGCTATCTGGCCAGGAGACACGTTCATGCGCTCCAGCAGACGACCAGAGAAGCTCGCCAGGGGAAGTCGCAGGCCGCAGCGAAGCTGGCCGAGCGTGACGACAGTGCGGTCGTTGTCTGACAGGTCCAAAGGACCAGTAGCGAAGGCAAGCGAAATCACATCTGAAATACCGTATGCTGCCCGGACCTCCTCCATCAGAGGGAACTTGTTCACCATCGAGAACCAGGTGAAAGGCATCTTCGCCGCAAGTCCTCGACGTGTATCCAAACGAGCCGACACGCAGGTACTTGACGTGTATCCAAACGAGCCGACACGCAGGTACTCGACGTGTATCCAAACGAGCCGACACACAGGTACTCGACGTGTATCCAAACGAGCTGACACGCAGGTCCTCGACGTGTATCCAAGTGAACCGACACGCAGGTCTTCGGCGTGTATTCAAGCGAAACTTCTCCCAAATGAACCTTCAGCCGCAGAGGAAAGATCTGAAGCAGAGGAAAGAAATGAACCATCTGGCTCCTATTTATAGACGAAGTTGGAGCTGGATGGGTTCGAATTTCGAGGAGGCGAGGTGGCGGCGCCCGGCGACGCCATGTGGCGAAAAATCAGAAAAAATCCAGACAGCTGTTTTTGAGTTGCAACAGCCCCGAACTGAGGCGGGCATGCAAACCGAGACGCGCACGCAAGCCGGTGCGGGCGCGTAGGGCGATGCTAGCGTGCAAGTTGAGGCTGCATGTAAATCGAGGTGAAGTGATCCTGACCGGGCGGGACCGAAGACCGTCCGGTCAGGAGGGGGTATTGTGTGTACCATTCCCTCTTGGAGCCGGCAAAGCAACAGTCGGAGAGAAGGAAGGGGGGGATCGGCCATGCAACAAACACCCCCCCTCTCTCTCTGGGTCGGCATGTAGCCAAAAGGAGGGGGGGTTGGTCGGTCACCAAGGAGGCACCCCCCCCTGGGTCGGCATGTAGCCAGAGGGGGGGGGGGGTCGGTCGGTCACCAAGGAGGCACCCCCCCCTGGGTCGGCATGTAACCAGAGGGGGGGGTCGGTCGGTCACCAAGGAGGCACCCCCCCCTGGGTCGGCATGTAGCCAGAGGGGGGGGGGGGGTCGGTCGGTCACCAAGGAGGCACCCCCCCCTTCTCTCCCCTGGGTCGGCATGTAGCCAGAGGGGGGGGGTCGGTCGGTCACCAAGGAGGCAACCCCCCCTCTCTCCAGGGTCGGCATGTAGCCAAAAAAGGGGGGGGGGGTCGGTCGGCTGGTCACCAAGGAAGCACACCCCCCCCCTCTCTCGATGGGACGTGCAACGAGCCGAGGAGTGAAGCAGCAGTCGAACACGGAGGTCTCGCAGTGCTGACAACGCTCCGCGTTTCCGGGCCAAAGTGACCAGGTGTCAACCGCGCGCCACGTCACCGCGGTGGTTGAGCTCATTGCGGGGACACGTCAACCGCCCGATTTTTGCGGAGCGCCGTAACCGTCACCCCGCCACTATAAAAGGGGACCTACCCCTTCAGCAAGAAAGGAGGAAGAATTCTGGAGGAGACGCTGCCCGTTTCGTCCCGAAATTTGCGGAGCTGCGGAGATCGGTCGGTCTGCACCCAGAGGCTGTCTGCGGAGGTCGGTCGGTCAGCACCCAGAAGCTGTCTGCGGAGGTTGGTCGGTCGGCAGCCAGACACTGTTTGCAGCGACCTGCAGACAGACGCTGTCTGCAGCGGTCGGTAGTCAGAGTGAAATTGCAGAGGTCGGTAGTTTGGGAGACCGGTCCTCAGGGTATGTAATTGGGGTTAAGGTGAGAGATTGTAACCAAAAGAATAGTCTTAGTGCATTCTCGCCCCGCCCGTGGTTTTTTCCCCTTTGACGTTGCGAAGGGGTTTTTCCAAGTAACCACCGTCTCTTCTTTGCATTTGGCTTGTTGGATTGTGCTCGCCACCCGAACCGCCCGGTTCGACTAAAAACCCCCCACAGCCAGCATGTGCAGTTGGAACTCCGAGTCCTGAAGTGGCTGGTAAGGATGTAGTAGAGCCGGAGTTCGATGAAGCGACAGCAATGGGACGCTGGCTCCTAGGCTGTTGAACGGAGGAAAGGCCCGACCATAGTGGAGGAAGAAGCGGAGCACTAGAAATATCAGGTGTAGATCCTGATGGAGCAATAGTGGTGTTGGTGGTGGAAAAGAGTGGTGGTAGGAACAGGAGATATGGAGAGTGCTTGGAAACTGGGCGAGGGGCCCGTGCATCAGGCGGGTCAAGTGCAAACGGGAAGATGTTCTCAAAGAAACGGACATGACGAGAAATGAACACTAGCCCTGTGGATGGGTCAAGACACCTGTATCCTTTGGAGCGAGCACAATAACCGAGAAAAACACATCGTCGGGAACGAGGTTCAAGTTTATGGGAGGAGTAAGGGCAAAGCTAGGAAAAGCATAATGAACCAAACACTCGGAGAGAGTGATAATCAGGGATTTGCTTAAATAGAACCTCAAAAAGAGATTTTTGGCCTAACAGGGGTGAGGGGAGACGATTGATTAAATAGGTGGCTGTACAGAGGGCATCGGCCCAATAACAATACGGCATGGATGCATGTTGCAGAAGGGTGACAGTGGTGTCAACCAAATGACGATGTTTTCTTTCTGCGACCCCGTTTTGCTCTGGGGTATGAGGACACGAGACTTGATGTAGTATGCCACTAGAGGTGAGAAGAGATGTAAAAGCAATACTGACAAACTCTCCACCACCGTCGGTGCGCAATGTTTTAATACGGGAAGCAAACATACATATTTTCAACAAGAGGCTTAAAAGAAAAGAAAATAGATAAGACATCAGATTTATTTTTGATTGAAAAAACCCAACAATACTTGGAATATTCGCCAATAAAAGAGACATAATAGAGAAATCCACTAGCAGAGGGGACAGAGGAAGGGCCCCATATATCAGAATACACTAAAGCTAATGGACGACTGACGGTGGACAACGAGGAAGGAAACGGGAGACCATGGCTTTTTCCAAGATTACATGCAGTGCAACAAAACTTGAACGAGCCGATGAACGGGAGAGACGATCGTTGCTGAAGAAACCGGAGAGTGCCGGTAGAGGGGTGGCCAAGACGGGAGTGCCAGACTGGAGCAGCAACGGCAGAAGCAACGAATACAGCAGAGGTTGAAGAGGACAGGGAACCCGACGGAAAAGGATATAACCCGTTCCTACTGGGCCCGCGAAGACGGATCTTGTTCGTATTCTTGTCCTAGACAAAAAATTCAGCAGAGTCAAAACAAAGATAACAATTATTATCAGACGCGAAGCAATCGACAGATAGAAGATTAGCAGACGCTGTGGGAACATGGTAAATATTGTTAAGTTGAAAGGAAGATGTAGGAGTAGATAGAATACCACGACCAGAATGAGAGATGGGCAAGGAGGCACCGTTAGCAATGGTAACTGAGTCATTACAATTATAGGGAGAGGCAACACTGAGGTTGGAGAAGTCAGGTGTCAGACGATTACTCGCGCCACTGTCTGCATACCACGGGATGCGAGTAGTCGGAAGAGCCGACGCTAGCAGCACAGGGGAAGAGAACGTCGCAGGGGGGGAGGTCCCTGGCTCTGGTAGAGAGCAATGTTTGTCCGATGCCAGCAGTCGAGGGCTATATGACTCGGTTTGGATCAGATCTGGCAGACTGTGGTGGGAGATCCACCGAGACCACGGCCGTGGGTGCGATCAAAGCCACCGCGATCCGGGCCGTCACGACCACGGTAGAACCGACCACCACCTCCACGGTTGCCACGACGACCACCCCCACGGCTGGCTGTGAAGGCAGAGGAGGCTGGTGGTGGGGTCGGGGTTAGGTGGGGATCGGGGGAAGTGGTGGTTGTAGAGGCCGCTTTGAGGTAGTTCTCCTCCGTATGTAGGAGAGCAGAGAGCTCGTCCATAGCCAAAGGACCAGGGCGAAGACGAAGCGCCGTCTTGACATTGTTGTATACTGCAGGAAGGCCATCGAGGGTAAGAGTACGATGTCGGGCTCGGAGACGGGAGCACCGATCGCAGTCAGGTTGTCGTAGATAGTTTGAATCTGTTGAACATAGGCATATAAAGAAAGGGTGCCTTTCTGAAGCTTCTGAAGTTGAGAGCGTAGATGAAGAACATTAGATCGGGCTTGGGAAAGGAAGCGCTTCTCGAGCGCCACCCAGACATCACGAGACCCAGGCAGACGAAGCACTATAGGAAGGATGCTGGGGGAGAGGGTGGCAAGGATGCAGGTACGAAGCTGTTTATCAGCGAGGATCCACTCCTGGTAGAGAGAGTTGGTGGGCTCTGGGACAGGATGACTACCAGCAACGAGATGCTCAAGCTGGAAGGTTGATAAGGCACCGAGAAAGAGATCTTTCCAAGTCATAAAATTGGTGTCATCGAGTTTGATTGTCACCAGAGAGCTCAGGTTTTTGATGAGGAGCAGCATTGGAGAAGAGGGCGAGGACGGATGTGGAGTAGAAGAGGGAGAAGAAGATTGTGTTGAAGAGGAATTTGTCATGATGAAGGCTGGTTAGGAGAGAAAAAAAAATGGTTAGAAGAAAATGTTGAGGAACAAAGGGTAGATGTTGATCTAACACACCTCAGAAACTTGGCTCTGATACCATGACAATTTTTGAGAGAGAGAGATATTGAGAAACAGGAGTAATGGATGGTTGACTTGGGGTTCAACCTCAAGTCCCGTCCAAGATTATTTATAAGAAATAGTTAATCATTTGTTACATCCGGCCGAAGTTATCTTAACAGTTGTTATCCGTAGCAGTTGTTATCCTTAACAGTGGTTATCCATATCAGAAGTTGTTCTGTTATCATATCCTTCAACTAGTAAAATCAATTAATGAAGATTTTGGCGCATTAGGGCAAAGAACTTTGGTGGATTTGAGGTTTTGGGCTAGATTGGGGAGAAGTCAGAATTAATTCGGGGTGGCCTCTCTTAATAAACCCGTTGTGCTCTCCTCCCTTCACAAGAGGTCGGCCTTTTGGAGCACTCGGGTGTTGTCACAGATTCAATCGATTCGATTGTTGGTTTACAGGTGTACGATTAAGATCTAATTGTGAAGAACACAACCTTGGATACCCACCTCCTCACAAAACCGGCTTGTAAGGGGAGGTCCAAGGCGTGTATATAAACTGCTCATCATCCGCTCCCATTATCGATGTGGGACTAACCCGTGTGAGGCATGACCATCTCAACACCCTCCCTCACGCGCGACACGCGTGGCAAGGGCACAATCGGGAGGAGCTCCCGGAGCGGGTCTGGCTCTGATACCATGTAAAGAACTCAACTTTGGATACCCACCTCCTCACAAAACCGGCTTGTAAGGGGAGGTCCAAGGCGGGTATATAAACTACTCATCACCCCGCTTCCATTACCGATGTGGGACTAACCCGTGTGAGGCATGACCACCTCAACACCCTCCCTCACGCGCGACACGCGTGACAAGGGCACAATCGGGAGAAGTTCCCGGAGTGGGTCTGGCTCTGATACCATGTAAAGAACCCAACCTTGAATACCCACCTCCTCACAAAACCGGCTTGTAAGGGGAGGTCCAAGGCGGGTATATAAACTGCTTATCACCCGCTCTCATTACAGATGTGGGACTAACCCGTGTGAGGCATGATCATCTCAACACTAATCCCTATTCATTCTCCTTAGAAAACTGAAACAAACAGTTCCTGTTAGAACCCTAAAGAAGATCATGAAATCCCTTTTAAAAGCAATAGATACATTAATTTCTTGAGGAAAAAAAAAGAAGCAATAAGATAAATTCTTATCAAGAAACCCCATTACTCAAATGAATAGCAAACACAAAGCAAAGCTCATCTAAAAGGCATCAAATGCTCATTATCAAAAGGGCGGTGCCGCCTACCTTCAGAAGGGAAGAGTCGGGCATTGGACATATGACGGGTCGATCGTCTTCCGGCTCAAGCGGGTGCTCTACAGGCTTGAACTCAACAATCTTCCCTCCCCTGCCAATATTTCCATCGAAATCCTTCTCCCCGGATTCCTCTCTCTCACCGGCCCGACCTTCCTTCGTGTCCTATATCTCGCGACGATATCGGGGAGGATCCCAAATCATAAATCAAGAAATCAATGATTCTTACAAATCCATCCTCAGATGAATGGATCAAGAAAACTGTTCCATTAATCAAGAAGCTCTCAGAGTGACATAATTCAAGAAAAAAAGAAAAAGAAAAAGTTTGGAGTACCAGGAAAGAGGGATTGGTCCTCGTTTGGCCCGAGAGCTGAGGAAAGACTCCAACCATTCCCTTTTCTTTCTTTTCCTCTATATGGGGTTCGTCGGGATCAAATCACAGTATCCGTTGTGCAGCTTTCTGTCTCGCAATGGACGTTTAATTCAATTTCAAATCGATAACGGATACTTTCCGTTGGTGGGACCCCACTGCGCTGACGTAAGCCATCTCTGATTCTCTATGCGGGAACCCGCTCCGCCATGGCCCACCGGTTTTGCACTCCGGAGTCCGGGCCATGATCATGTTCGTGCGGTAATGTCATTTGCACCGATGGAAAATCAAAGGGCCCACATTACTACCTGCCACCCAGCCCGGAATTGGAGTTACTAAATGCACCTCCACAAATCGTGCACCCCACATCCTCCATCACCCTTTGCTCCTCGGCTCGTGGATGACATTGTGGTTGCCGTCAGCCGCATATGTAAATTGTCGCCCCCATCGATCACCGTCTATCCGTCTTCTTTCTCTTCCAACCTTCTTCTTTTTCCTCCTCCTTATCCTCCTTCTTTGCTGAATCCCTAACCCAATGACTAGTCGGTGGCTATTGGTCGATGCCGTTTGCAACAGGTAGCCACCGACACGAGGGTGATATTGTTTGACATTAACATCATAATGGGTTTCAACATAGATGAGAAGAGGAATGATTCAAGCGGTGAATAAGGAGAGGGAAGGAAGAGGAAGAATAAGGGATGAGAGAGGAACAGACATGAGATGAGGGTGGAGGAGGAGGAGGAGACGGTGGGTGCATGGGGACCCACAGTGGTAGGGGTGGACTGCACGAGATGGATAGGCGGTGGTTGGTGCACTTAAAACGAGCCATAAAAGAAAAGTGAGGGCACTTAGTGGTTTGATGGGTGGAAATAACAAAACATATTTTTTTCCTATTTTTTTGAATGGACAATAATACCCTTCTTTATTTTTGTCTGTTTATGGAGCTAGTATAGTAAAATGTAGGGGGTGGACTGCAAAAAGAAAATGTAAGGCCTTGTTTGGCTCCTGAATTTTGTTGTCCATACATGGCTCGTTCTCGCACGTCACCAAGTCTATTTTTCAATCAATGGTTGATCCCACCCTTCTATTCATTTTTGCGTACCGCCATGGTAGAAATACTTTGTCCGATCCCTCCATGTAACCTCTAAAATTAATTAATAATTAGGTAAAATTAAGTATAGGTCTAGTAGGTAGCATTCAGATGATTTACAGGACAGTTATTTGTTTCAACTAAGCATAGGTCCACATATTCAAAATTAGTTTTAATCATCTCCCATGTTTTTTGCACGTAAGAGAATATTTTTCAACAATTTTGGATGACAAATTTTTTTAAAATACCAAAAATACACATGAGATCCTCTCACATTAATCTACATCAAATGCTATGATGACTCGGTTTTTTTTTTTATGAGAATAGTGATACAATGATTTCACCGTGGTTACTATAGAGATGTGGCTACTATAGTGAAATTGTTAGAATTGGTGAGGTCTATAGCTCGTAAAAACTTATAGTTTAGCTATGTATGGTTGATAGTATAAGATTGCATCTAGGTACGTACCTTAGTACGTGTTCTGATTACAGAACAGAGAGCCATGGCTACATGGTAATCCTCTTGAGTGGGAGACTCAAGGGACTGGTCCCATGTAACCTAAATACGTTCGCAGCTCTGATTAGGGTTGGTCGCCCTATCAGGTTAAGCTGTTGGGATGACAGAGCGTGGGTGTCTCCACCACGGTCATTACCAGGCACAGTGTCTGTGGCCGAACGGAACCAACACGGTGCACAGATCGGTGAGCAGACACCGGTGCACTAAACCGTGTTTCTGCTTAGGGTAAAACGGTCCTAAACCCTGAGGAGCCATGTCTGGTGGACTAACCAGTTGTGTGGTGCTTTGGCGCACCAATGTGTGAGGATCCGGATACAGTGATCCAAAACCACGATGTACTGGGTTACCCGGCTGGCATTGCATCAGCATGTCACTCCTGCAGGCTATCCACACCCCTAACGGGAGGTGCGTTCCTTGGTCTGACCTACGTCGTATTAAACCCTGGCCAGGTGGTCATCAGTTCGACTGGTGACGGATCCGGTTACTCGGCAGAGTTATCGGAGGTACGATGTACGTGGTCAACCTGGAAGGAACCGAGTTAAATGAGTACTCGAGTCTGACGGTATTCTCCACCGCTCGAGTTGCGTCATGGCACCAGTGGAGGGACAGCGAGTTTACCATACTAAGCGGAGAGCAGGGGTATGTGGGAGAACATAGTAAGTCCGGGGGATTGGAGTGCAGCCTGCGTCACACTCTGGGTGGCTACGCAGGTTAACTCGGACTCAGAGGATCGATGGTACACTCGGGTAGTGTGTCGATCGAGTCTGAGTTGGAAGCCATGAACCCTGGTCCCTGAAGGTTCCACCTTATCGACATTATGTACGGTTCTTATACCATCTCCTCGAAACACAGAACGTAGTTAGAGGAAGCGAGAAGTCCAAGCATACGCTCAGTGAGTGCTTCGCACTAGTGCACGGTAGATGCGTAGCTACGTGTGTGCACTAAGGGGAAATCCTAGGTTAGTGCAGAGACGCATGTAGCAATTCCTTGCCATAAGTGGACTTTGCCACATGGGTGCGATGCACCGGGACATGTTGCGAGTTGACTAGTTGACTTCACTAGGGGCACCCTACGGGAACCTCAGAGAATAGTGAAATCACTGGTGCACTTCACTTATGTGTGCCTTGCAAAGTCTCGTACACGAGGAACGGTCAACTAGTGGCATAAGGGCTTTTTGGTCATACCATGCGCCACTATGCACTAAGGGGGCCGGCCCTAAGTGTTGAGAGACTGGTCAAGGCCGGCCCCATTAGTTTCGGGAGGTTGTTGCCTCCGATGAAGGGGCCGGTTATGAGGCGCAGAAAACGGGCTGGTTTTGACCGTTTTCGAAAACAAGGAAAGGATAGAGATAAAGAAGAGATATATAGGGATAAGGTTTGAATCAATCATCCTTATCCATACTGTCCTTATCCATATGGATAGGCCGGCTATATATATGAGAAGGAGAGAGAGGGTGCACGAAATTAGTAGCATGGGCAAGCCCTAGGGCCGGCCATGCAAGCCATGGGGAAACCGAAGCCCCTCTTCTCTCTTCGCATCTCCTCTCTCGTCTCTCTCCCTCGCTTGCGCCATTGGATGGCGACTCGTCTTCCTCGCATGGTGTTTTCGTAGAAGGAGAAGGCTCGTCGTATGGAGGCACTCAGAGATCCATCGACGAGGTACCGTGCATCGTGTGAGATCGGGTGAACTAGAAGGCGTCTCCCGCAACCTTTTGCTGTCCAGAATCTGCACAGAAAATCAGTGTTGTTTCTATGAGTCCTGGAGCTACAGAAGTCCAAACGACGTGAAACTTGTTGGAAAAGTTGCGTCTCGAAGTTGGTTACCTGCAGTCCAAATTTCAGCCCAATCGAAGTTCGGAGCAGAAAGTTATGGCCGTCGCACCGAAGCTATGTCGAGCAGATCCGTAGCCCGTCTCCATCAACAAAGAAGAAATTTGTCGCGGTGAAAGATTCCGCACGCAGGTATGATCTCTAACAAGTAGATCTAACATAATTAGAACATGCATACATGCTAGATTGTTCTTTCGCGTTAGATCGTCGTTAGGGGTTCGCGTAGTTGCCATGCTAGATTCATACACGCATATGTAGATCGTTTCGATGAAAATTTTGATATGTAACGCACACCGCTCACGGTCCTCGGACCTTCACTTTGCTTCCGCTGCGGGCCTCTACCATGGATTTTTTTCCAACAATTGGTATCAGAGCACGCTAGTGGTGTGCGTTTCATGTTTTTCATAAAACCGTCATATGCGCGCTTGAATAGTATGTGCCGCCATCGGGGTTCTACGAGTAGATCATGTATAGTATATTTTTTTGTGTGTTCTATGAATCATTCTTGCAGGGCGCCGCTTCTAAAATTATTCTGGATATGTGATTGCTTGCTACCGGGGGTCGGACCCCGTGTTAGCGATTTTGTCTAGATGTTTTTACTTTTGTGTGTGGATAGATTTTAGAGCCATAGTCGGGCAAGAGGTGAAGATTTACCACCCTTGATTCCCAGGCTTTTAGCTAGGTTTGTTTTCCTTTTTGTTCTAGGAAATTATGTACGAGCGAGCACTTGCTCCAAGCGTACTAGATCTTTTCCGGTTACAGATTGAAGAGGAGGACCTACCGTGAAGATCCACCACCGGGAGGACGAGCGGAACCTTGGAGGACGATGGCGATCTGGCGAAGCGTACACGATGACGGCAAAGGGCAGAAAGCGTCAGGAGATCGTATACAGAGGCTTGCATCGGATCGAGGAGCCTTGCAAAGGAGACAGAGAGCCTGCGCTGTGCCAGTCAGGTTCAGGGGTCGGACCCTGAACTTGATTCAGTTGTGTGCTTATTTCTTTCAGTAGTTCTTTATATTTCTGTAGAGAACCCCGATGCGATAATTTGATTATCTGTGTTAGAGGGATGCCTTTTCCCCTCGGGTCCTAGTGACCTTATTAGGATAGGATTCCACTAGTGACGCCTATTATTTAATTGACCCTTGATGATAGCATGAATTCCTCACATTTGGTTATGCCCCCATTAGGTCAACACCCGATTAGTCGGGTGTGCCTATTTGGCAAGCATCGAAACCTAGAATGAGTTGGAATTCTACTATGACATCATTCGTCAAATTTATAAGCGAGGCGCCATGGTAGTGGAAGACCTTTCCTGTCAGTCTGACCTTAGGCTAGGCTCCAGGGCATTAGCGTAATAGCCAAGTTTGCAAAGCATCGATGTTCTTGGGATATGTAATGTGACCCTTGAGTGGATAAATCCACTTGAGGCAGGGACTATGATATTCCGAGATCGATTAATGCTTCGCGAAAGGCTTGAAACGCTAGTGGGAGCATGGTATGACCAGGGTCTAGTGTATAGGTTGTCGTGACCTTAGTATACACTCATACTTGCATTAAATAACCCTCAAATTTAATAAGGGATGCAAGAGAGGACTTTTAGAGATCCTCTGGCCTCCACGGCCAATCACTTCGTGCTCGGGTGGGAGGTCATAACTCAACAACCCCCTCGGGTGAGAGCTGTGTTTTTCCATGCCAAGCTACTTAGTGATCTCCCTCGGGATATGGCGATTACGGCGCCAAGGGTTCAGGCTTTTACTCACCCTCGTGGGGGCCGTTAGAACTTCCGTTCCGTAATTGCCTAGGCTCGTGGTTAAGCATCCGAAGTACACGTGAGGTATTCGTTGCGAAGACAATGGTGATCACGTGGTACTGGCCAAAAGATAACCATGGTTCATCAAAGCCCTTAGTTGGCAGATTTGGATAGGGTCAAGGGAAAGACCTGTGTAAGCGGATGACCTGCACACTGCCCCCTCGGACAGGTGCAGCCTATTCCGAGATCTTACATACATGGTTAAATTAATCCATAGAGGTGTCTTCGCTGT
Source organism: Chamaelirium japonicum (assembly GCA_947650365.1). Taxonomy (NCBI): domain Eukaryota; kingdom Viridiplantae; phylum Streptophyta; class Magnoliopsida; order Liliales; family Melanthiaceae; genus Chamaelirium; species Chamaelirium japonicum. The sequence continues at coordinate 120,772,255 of OX393549.1, read as the reverse complement.
GAGGGTAGCGCTGACATTTGAATATAATTAGCTTATTTTCAAAATCCATAAAATAAGTTTTCCTGCATTCATTTTCATTCAACCAAATAGTTCCCCTATCCGCTATCCCATAAGAGAACCAGTTATCGGGTCTCTAGCTACGTAGAGCGGAAGCGCTATCTTTAGCTTATGCTTAGGGTAGTAAACGTATATTGACATCCAATCTAAATATCCCTGTACTAGACCTAACGGGTCCAGATATCACTAGGGCACTAACTAGGGCATATGACGACTAGCAAGAGTCTAAGGAGATGTGCAAGTGCTATGTTATAGCAGACTTGCGGACAACTCTTTAGAAGCGAGTCAGAGATATGCCGGGTCTTCTCTAATAAAGTTTTACTTGCATAAGATGTCTGCTAGGCGAAGTCGGTAGACTCATCGCTTATCCACCAAGATACTTGTCGGTACCGAGATGTCTGAGGGTATGTTTGTTCAGGAATACATACTTGAGTTCCAGATCGAACTAGATTCCAAAGACAAAGTACCAGATGACGAGGTGGTGGAAGACGTCTGTCTTGCATCCTTGTCTGGAACCTCGAAGGCGTTGTCAGAGACTTTAGCTTTAACAAGCTAGAGATGACAAACGCAGAACTTATAAGGAGATTTCTAAGAGACAAAGGATGGGATCAAGATTAAAGGCAAAGCCTTTAGTGCTTAACCTAGGTATTCTTTAGAAGAACCTAAGGGAGTAACTTATAAGAGATCGAAAACTATTCTAGTGCAGAAACTAGTGTGGACTCCTAAGTCTGGTAACGCTAAGGACGAAAGTGTTTCCGCTTTGGCGAGTGTAGGGGGTATTTGAAGATTGAGTATGGCCTCAGGATGTTAGGATTTGAGTCGCTATCTAGTAGCAGTTCTTATGCTTCTTAGAATGTAGACTTCGGGTCTACAGAGATTCAAGGAAAGCAGAAGGCTACTTTATAGTGAAGTAATCCTAACATAGGTACTGATGTCATAAGCCGCTGTGGAAGCTGTTAGATATGATTGTCTTAGTTTTTCCGAAATACAGATTTTGTTTTTTAGAGATGTAGTTCTGTTTCTTCCTTAGTAAATGAAGTTTTTTAGTTTTAGATAGCACCGTAGGTGTGTATCCTAGACTAAATTGATAGCTTCATAGTTAGAGGAATAGATCAGAAAAATCTCTTTGTATTTAATCTGAATTCGGAAATAGATTTCATGACAGTTGCAGCGTCTAATTGAAATTCATCTAAATCCTTTGGATAAGCTATCCCATTTGTGACCCCTCTGATTTAGATATTCTTCCTCGGATAAATTCAGAGGTAAAAGAAGGTTGAGTTTCTGTTCACAGAATCATCGGAGATCCTTCTAACCTATGAGTGTAATCTGGAAGGCAGAATAACTAAAAGGGCCATGAAGGTATGGGAGTTAGTTAATTTTGACGTCTATGGTTCCAAGAGCGTCCAGACGATAGGAGTCTCTTCGACTTATCGAGGAAACAAGAACCTATCGGATGGGTTCCATAGGATCCTGATGGAGCATGGGATTCGCTCCCAGTTAAATGCTCCAAGGATGACACGTCAGAATAAAGTCTCCGAGAGAAGGAATCGGACCCTGTTTGACATGGTCCGTAGTCTGATGAATATTGCCAAATGTACTACTCACCCTTTGGTGGGGTTGTACCTTAAAACAGTAGCTTATATCTGAAACTCTCTCTTATCTAGATCAGTGCCTCAGACCTATAGAGAGCTATGGTCTAAGCGAAAGCTGACACTATAGAGTCTCGAGATATAGGGTTGTCCTGCACTTGTGCAAAAGGACAAGAGGGATGAGATAGAGATGTAGTTCCAGGTATATCTGTTTGTAGGTTACCCTTAGGAGGCATAAGGTGGACTGTTCTATGATCTTGAGGTTTGGAAGGTTATTGTTTCTACGAATACCATCTACCTAGACCAGGATTATATTATAGACCATAAGTTTACCGGTAAGGTAGTTCTGGGTGAACTACTGGGTACTGGTAGAGAGTGCGCATCTGAAAACGTAGTGGGAGAAGATGATACAAGAAACTAGTATACCAGGTACTGTAGAAACAATTCACTTTTGTACCACCACCACTTCGTCGTTGTGGGACCATCAGAGCTCCTGAAAGATGCTATGGAGAAACTTTGATAGTTAATCCAGAGTTTCAGGAGGATGATCCCTAGAGCTACGAAGAAGTAGTGGGAGCTTCCTTTGTACCACCACCACCTCGTCGTTGTGGGACTATCAGAGCTCCTGAAAGATACTATGGAGAAACTTTGATAGTTAATCCAGAGTTTCAGGAGGATGATCCCTAGAGCTACGAAGAAGTAGTGGGAGCTTCCGACAGCTCTGACTGACAAAAGACCATGGAGGCAAATTTGCATCAATGTCCCTTGGAATAGTCTTGACACTTATAGCACTATCACCCTTCAGGGTGTAGAAGGTGCATTAGAAGAGCACCCGATTAAGACTTAAGTAGCTAGATTAGTTACCAAAGGAGAAGGGATTGACTATGTCAAAACCATCTCACTGGTAGCTATGCCTAAGTCTATAACGGATCCTCTTAATCCATCACAGCCCATTATAGTTGGGAGATCTGGTTGATGGATGTCAAGACAGTTATTCCCTAACGGGAATTTGGAAAGGACATATGGATGATATCGCCCCAGGCTTTGTGTCAGTAGGTCAGGAACATATATGATGTAAGTTGCAAAGGTCCATTTATGGACTGATGCAAGCATCCAAGTTGGAATATATATTTTGATCAAGGAAATCCGCTCATACGGATTTGATCAGAATGATGATAAACCAAGTGGGTACAAGAAAGGTGAAAAAGCTACAAGGGTGTACGTAGTACTTTACGTTAACGATATCCTACTGATTGAAAATGACGTAAGAATATTGTTTACGGTAAAGGTTTGTAGTCATCACAATTCGATGTGAAAGACCCTAGTGAGACGAGTTATGCTCTGGGAATCAAGGTAACTCTAGATAACTAGAGCAAGATTCTCTTGCTGTCACAGGCTACGCATGAAGATAAGATTCTAGCCAGATTCGTTTTACGAGGCTAGATATCTATTGCGCAGCAGGAAGGTGGGTCGGTTTCAGTCGAACCCGGGTCCAGATCTTTGGACCGATGTGAAGGGTATACTCAGAAATCCTCGTTAAGTAAGGATTATGAGTTAGCTTGCACTTCACAGGTCTTGATATCGATTGGACACACAGGATCTAACTTTAGTGTCAGATGTGTGTTCCAGAGAATCGATTTCAGGGATTATTTTTATCTTGGGATTAGAAGCGGTAGTTGGTAGAGTGTGAAGCAAGAGTGAATCACAGACTCTACCACAGAGGCTTAGCACGTTGTTGCGTGCTAGGTAATATATCAGGTGGTAAGGCTTAGGAAGTTCTTAGAGAACTTGGGACGCGTACCAGGAGCTCAGTTATCTGTTGTTGCAACAGAAGAGCGGTAAGCAAGGTCCAAGGAGACTAGGCACCACCGTGAGGGGAAACCCATCAAGTACAAACTTCACTTGATCTGACAGTTATAGGAGGAAATGCAAGTAGCGGTACTGAGGTGGAATCTACAGACAATGTTGCCAATTCCATTAGGGAATTCCTGCAAAGGCTTTTGGGTAGCATGTAGAAGCTACAGAGCTCAACACCGTTATTCCTCGTTAGACCTAGTGGGAGATTGTTAGAATTGGTGAGGTCTATAGCTCGTAAAAACTTATAGTTTAGCTATGTATGGTTGATAGTATAAGATTGCATCTAGGTACGTACCTTAGTACGTGTTCTGATTACAGAACAGAGAGCCATGGCTACATGGTAATCCTCTTGAGTGGGAGACTCAAGGGACTGGTCCCATGTAACCTAAATACGTTCGCAGCTCTGATTAGGGTTGGTCGCCCTATCAGGTTAAGCTGTTGGGATGACAGAGCGTGGGTGTCTCCACCATGGTCATTACCAGGCACAGTGTCTGTGGCCGAACGGAACCAACACGGTGCACAGATCGGTGAGCAGACACCGGTGCACTAAACCGTGTTTCTGCTTAGGGTAAAATGGTCCTAAACCCTGAGGAGCCATGTCTGGTGGACTAACCAGTTGTGTGGTGCTTTGGCGCACCAATGTGTGAGGATCCGGATACAGTGATCCAAAACCACGGTGTACTGGGTTACCCGGCTGGCGTTGCATCAGCATGTCACTCCCGCAGGCTATCCACACCCCTAACGGGAGGTGCGTTCCTTGGTCTGACCTACGTCGTATTAAATCCTGGCCAGGTGGTCATCAGTTCGACTGGTGACGGATCCGGTTACTCGGCAGAGTTATCGGAGGTACGATGTACGTGGTCAACCTGGAAGGAACCGAGTTATATGAGCACTCGAGTCTGACGGTATTCTCCACCGCTCGAGTTGCGTCATGGCACCAGTGGAGGGACAGCGAGTTTACCATACTAAGCGGAGAGCAGGGGTATGTGGGAGAACATAGTAAGTCCGGGGGGATTGGAGTGCAGCCTGCGTCGCACTCTGGGTGGCTACGTAGGTTAACTCGGACTCAGAGGATCGATGGTACACTCGGGTAGTGTGTCGATCGAGTCTGAGTTGGAAGCCATGAACCCTGGTCCCTGAAGGTTCCACCTTATCGACATTATATACGGTTCTTATACCATCTCCTCGAAACACAGAACGTAGTTAGAGGAAGCGAGAAGTCCAAGCATACGCTCCGTGAGTGCTTCGCACTAGTGCACGGTAGATGCGTAGCTACGTGTGTGCACTAAGGGGAAATCCTAGGTTAGTGCAGAGACGCATGTAGCAATTCCTTGCCATAAGTGGACTTTGCCATATGGGTGCGATGCACCGGGACATGTTGCGAGTTGACTAGTTGACTTCACTAGGGGCACCCTACGGGAACCTCAGAGAATAGTGAAATCACTGGTGCACTTCACTTATGTGTGCCTTGCAAAGTCTCGTACACGAGGAACGGTCAACTAGTGGCATATGGGCTTTTTGGTCATACCATGCGCCACTATGCACTAAGGGGGCCGGCCCTAAGTGTTGAGAGACTGGTCAAGGCCGGCCCCATTAGTTTTGGGAGGTTGTTGCCTCCGATGAAGGGGCCGGTTATGAGGCGCAGAAAACGGGCTGGTTTTGACCGTTTTCGAAAACAAGAAAAGGATAGAGATATAGAAGTGATATATAGGGATAAGGTTTGAATCAATCATCCTTATCCATACTGTCCTTATCCATATGGATAGGCCGGCTATATATATGAGAAGGAGAGAGAGGGTGCACGAAATTAGTAGCATGGGCAAGCCCTAGGGCCGGCCATGCAAGCCATGGGGAAACCGAAGCCCCTCTTCTCTCTTCGCATCTCCTCTCTCGTCTCTCTCCCTCGCTTGCGCCATTGGATGGCGACTCGTCTTCCTCGCATGGTGTTTTCGTAGAAGGAGAAGGCTCGTCGTATGGAGGCACTCAGAGATCCATCGACGAGGTGGCATGCATCGTGTGAGATCGGGTGAACTAGAAGGCGTCTCCCGCAACCTTTTGCTGTCCAGAATCTGCACAGAAAATCAATATTGTTTCTGCGATTTCGGGAGTTACAGAAGTCCAAACGACGTGAAACTTGTTGGAAAAGTTGCGTCTCGAAGTTGGTTACCTGCAGTCCAAATTTCAGCCCAATCGGAGTTCGGAGCAGAAAGTTATGGCCGTCGCACCGAAGCTATGTCGAGCAGATCCGTAGCCCGTCTCCATCAACAAAGAAGAAATTTGTCGCGGTGAAAGATTCCACACGCAGGTATGATCTCTAACAAGTAGATCTAACATAATTAGAACATGCATACATGCTAGATTGTTCTTTCGCGTTAGATCATCGTTAGGGGTTCGCGTAGTTGCCATGCTAGATTCATACACGCATATGTAGATCGTTTCGATGAAAATTTTGATATGTAACGCACACCGCTCACGGTCCTCGGACCTTCACTTTGCTTCCGCTGTGGGCCTCTACCATGGATTTATTTCCAACAGAAATCACTGTGGCACTAAGTACCATTTAAAATCACTGTAGCAGCTATAGTGAAATCACTATAGCAGTTATGATAATTATCGGGTTACTAGAGAAATTTCGACGTGGCTGTTACAGTGAAATCACTATAGCACTGAGTATCATTTTGTATATTTGAGTACCACTTGAAATCACTGTAGTAGCTATAGTGAAATCGCTGTAGCAGCTACTATGGGTGCAAAAAAATGTCTAAGGCCGACCCACATACATAGTCCATCAAAAAGCAGGCCAGCTGAGGCCCACATCTCCAGAGGCCCATGATGACAACTCGTAGCCCACCAGTAGACTAGCAGAGGCCCGCGTCTCCAAGGCCCATGAGGATAGCTTGTGGCCCGCCAGCAGGCTAGCAGAGGCCTGCACCACAAGATGCCCACGATGACATCTCATGACCCATTCAGAGGCCCGCACGTGGACCAATCACAAATTGCCACGTGGTCCCATCACAGACCATGTCAGTCCCGTCACCGTCGGATATGGAAGGCCAGCACCAGAAAAACTTTTTGTCAGTTGGAGCACTCTTAATCTCGTGTGGAGTAGCAAAGCTCCGCATTCAAACTAACGAGATTATCTGACCTTCTACTTCTCTCCTAATTCTCTGTATAAGCCCCCTCGACCAGTCGAAGGGTAGCTCTATTCATTCGAAAAATAGTGGATTCAAGGTTGCGACTTACCGCACGGAGACGTAGGTTTGAACTGAACTTCGTTACCAACTCTCTGTGTCATTTCTCTACTCTTTATTTCTCTTCAATTTTATAACTCTATAATCAATTAATTGTTGACGTGTAACATCCGCCCAATACATATAAGATATATATTGTCTACTTTGCCCGTGCCCACACGAGGACTTCATAGGAGGTCACCCATCCTGGTACTACTCTCGCTCGAGTACGCTTAACTATGGAGTTCTTACGAAATCTGTAATGGTGCACAGTTTTAAAACGTGCCTTCTATGTTTGGGAGGAGAAATTATATATATAAGTAGCTCGGGATCTTCTTCTCTCCGTACGATGTGGGGTTAACTCGTGGCCTTGAACACCTCGATCACCTCACCTCATCTCACCAAATCTCATCCATCTTGGCATCAAAGTCTCAAGAGTCTTTGCTATTGGCTATTGGATCTTGCTCGTCACATGGCGGGATGAAGCGGCAATAAAATTTTTCCCACATCTACAGTGAAATCATTGTAGTAGTTATGATAATTACCATGGTTGCTATAGAGATTTCGTTATAGCTGCTACAATGAAATCACTGTAGCACTTAGTACCCTTTTATATATTTGCGTACCATTTGAAATCATTGTAGGGAATTGAGCATCATTTAAAATAATTATAGAAAATTGTTTACCATTTTGTATAACCCGAGTACCATTTTTAAATTATTGTAGGGAGTTGAGTATCATTTCATATATCTGAGTTTCATTTTAAATCACCATAGAAGCTATAGTTTACTATAGTGATTTAAAATAACACTCAATTATATAAAATGATACCAAGTGCTACAGTGATTTCACTGAAACAGACATGGTGTAATCTCTATAACAACCATGATGAAATCAATATAGCAGCCATGGCAAAATCATTGTAGCATCTACAGTGAGATCATTGTAGTTGCTATAGTAATTTAAATGATACTCAGTTATATGAAATGATACTCGATGCTATAGTGATTTCATTATAGCAGCTACAATGAAATTACTATAACAACTATAGTGATTCCTCTATCTTTAAACAATGTTTCATTAGGGATCAGGGGCAGTTCTATAAACAATAGTAATTTTTGTAAATTTGATAACTATCATGTGTATATTAGTCATTTTAGCAGCCAATTGAGTCGTTACAATTAATATGCTGAACCGTGGATCTAAACTAAGATGATAATATTATCTGGACTGATTCTTAAATGAAACTGTTAAAAAAGATTAAATGTTATCCGCCCCTAATAATTATGGTAAATTAATTAAAGATTATCCATAATTTTTAAGATTAGATTTGATATAATATTCTCTCTCTCTCTCTCTCTCTCTCTCTCTCTCCCCCCCCCCCCCCCCCTCTTCACATCTTCATCAACCAGCACTCTTCCATCGCCATTTCAGCTACTTCACATGTCCCCCTTATTCGCCCCCCCCCTTTCTCTCTCTAACCCGGCCACTGGCCCACATACATTCTATCTCTCCCTCTCTTTCTTTCTCTCTTCCATTTTCCAATCCACATCACCAACAATTCACCCACCCCTAACAGCTACCTAGGATTGTCAATCGGGCTTGGCTGGGTCGGTCAAGGACTGCCCAAACCCAACCCGAACTCTAAGTGGCCCTCTCAAGCCCGAACTCGGCCCAAAGTTTTACCTTTATGTTCAATCCAAATTTAGACAATTTTATCTTCTTGGATTTTGGGCCGAGTCCAAGCCAGCCCGAATAAGAGCCATTGTGAAAAAAAAAATCATGAAAAAACTGGCATTCACTATGCTCTCACAACTTATAAGTAAGAATACATCTCACAATTTCACTAAAACCTAATATCTTTGTATTATTAAAGTACCTAAAATTGTCTGCATGCAAAGAGCAACAAAAGCAACTCTCACTAAAAACTAGATTGTGTAGAACTCTCTCCTAAATAAGCAAAATTCCTACAAGAGGGGATGGTTCAATAAACTAATATTGATAGACTTAGGAACAAAAACATAGTTTTTGAATTAAGTATTCTACTGTTTACATTTTACATAATCATTTATAGCAAAAATTGGCGGTCTTCTTCTTGCACTGTATACAATTATTAATAACAAATATAAAATAATGAAATTTCTTATAAGTGAGTTCGTGTTCACAACACTCACTATTTCGGGTTCGGGTCTAAAGTGGACTAAGGTTATATGGCCCGAACTCAGCCTAAACTCAAGTTCAAGTTTGAAATCATGTCCAAACTCGGCCCAGTCCAATCTCACATAAAGCTTAGTCCAAATTTTTTCAAACTGAACGAGTGGGAATTGGACTTGCCCGACCCAATTGACAGTCCTCGCTAACCCCACATGCACCTAGCAGTCAAAGTCACATCCTCCCCTCTTCTCTTCCCCACATGAAAAAACACTCTCTCTCTCTCTCACACACACACACACACACACACAGACACCGCCCATTTCCTCCTCCTCCTCCTCTCTCTCTCTCTCTCTCTCTCTCTCTCTCTCTCCGCCCATTTCCTCCTCTCCTTTCCCTCCACTTGGTTGATCTCTCTCTTGTCAATACCTAGCACCACCCTTCCCTAGCTTACCCTTAATTTTCTTCCTTCCTTTCCCCTTTCACCTCACCGGTTACGTAGGATCACCACCTCATCTTCCCACCTCATCTTCCTCCCCACACTACCTCCTCTTCACCACCTCTACACTCCGGCCATCAACCTGGCTGGCGACACCCACTCCGGCATCACTTCAACACCACTAAAATCATCTCACCACCGGCCTTCACCTCCATCCCCTTCACCATAGTCATCACCTGAGCTACCATACACCACACCACCATCATCACCTTCCTCCACTCCGGCCAGCTACAACATCTTCACACACACCACCAGCCACCTCAATACCTCACCCCCACCTTTACACACTCCACCAAACTACCAGAGCCACCACCACAACACCTAAACCATCTGCACCTTCACCACACCATCCCACCACCCAATGCCTTCCTCCCTTTTTGTCGGCTTTGGTTGATTGCAGAATAAAGCCCTTAACTTAGTTGCCCCGAACCACGGTATCACCATGGTTCAGGGTCTGGTCATCGACATCTGTTAGTTCTGTCCCTTTGGACTGTTCCGGATTGTTGAAATCTATAGGCCACCGAGAGAACCCCAGAGGGGTCCCATCATAAGGACTGGGTGATCAAACGGGTGGCCAGGGGACATGTGTCATTGGCGGGACCCCGAACCACGGTGATTCCTTGGTTCAGGGCAACTATTTTAAGTCATTCAATTGTTGAAAGACAAAATCGTTAATATCGAAAACTCACACCTTAAAGCTTGTGAGTATTTTCTTGGATTAGGAACTTTATAAACTATATATTTGATTACAAAATTGTATTTGTGTATATTGTATTCCTACACTACTTCATTGTATTAGTTGCTGTGCCTGGTTTATATTTTCCTTTATTGTTTAGATATTCTTGTACTGTTTTAATTCGGAATTAATTGCAAAAGTTATGGAAGGTATTTGATTGTCATGGCATTCACATATGTGGTATGAAAATGAATATTATATTCTATATACACATCTTTGGACGTGAACCCTGGGATGTGTCACGGGACCAAAGATTAGTAGGTCTTGGATTGTGATGAATTGTTGATAGATGGCCTAGTTCTGGGAACTTTTGACCCCAAAGAAATACAAGAAAGGCTCGAAGCCTTGGGGTGAAAAGCCTCGACCCCCACTTGGCCATTTTGGTTATTGTTCTACATGAAGAGGTTCATGTGTAGGGATTGCGTTGGTCGGCAGGTGCGAAATTACGACCCAATAAATAGTAATGTTTCGGAACAGGTTGAAAAACTGGATGGTTCACATAGGTTATATAGGCATAAACTAGTATGTATGACACATCACAGTTACTTGCCTATCATGTATTTATCTGTTTTTATTTAAAAGAGCATATATAGTGTGGTATTTTTTTATATAAATAACTATGCAATTTGTCACGCCCCAGAAATCTGAAGACCGATTCCTGGGGTGTGAGGTAAGGAAAGGAAGAGGATTCTGGGTATGGTTACTTAACTATGCCAATTTAGGATTCTCACTGGGCTCTTTCTACGCTCACACACAAGCAAATGAAAGAAGGGGGAGAAACAAAAGATCAGGCTCGACCTTTAAAAGGGATATCCTTTCAGTACATGCGACTCAACGGTGTCACAACATACTGACAGAATATCCTCTAAAGGAGCACGAGGCTCAAGCCTCCGACGGCGAGCCGAGTATCTCACCCGCTCCCGAACCCTCGGTGCGTCTGTTTGGAGGTCCTATCTACTGGCTTGTCAGATTAGGTCAATTATTCGTCTTATATTTTTGTGGTGATCTAACCTAGGCTTGGGCCCTTGAGGAGAGGCCTACCCAAAGAATTCAGCTGGCACATTACCACTTATCAAACTAACTGACTAATAAAATCTTATTCCAATCCAATAGATTACATCGAATGAAAGAGACTATTGTAAAAATCGGCATACTAGAATTAAAAGAAAAAGGCGGCAACCCTAAACACGTTCCTGGACTCCTACTGCTGCTTCGATGCCTCAGCTCCTGCAGAAGAGTCTACTCGTGGGAATAAGTAGCCCCCAAAAATACATTTGGGAGATTAGCCAAATAAATGGCTAGTGACAAGCTAACAATTTTAATAACTAACAACGCTCAAATTTTAAGACAAATTACTGATTAACCTAATTGTCAAGCTATGTTCTCAATCACGTCCTATGTGTCCATGCAATTTCTACATTCACATGCAAATCCTACTGTCACTAGGTCATCGTGTGAACAGTCATACAATTCAAAATTTATAATCAGACAATTACACACTCATACATGAACCCCGGATATTTTGTTCAACCTGCCCCCGGTCGGGCATTACTATCGGACCTTTTATTTCGATGTAGAGGGCCAACTCTCTCGCCGTGCATCCACCAACTCCATGCACAATTCACCCAGATGATCATAAGGGGTTTCCCGTCTTTCACGGTGGAGCTCTACCGCCTAACTTGCTTTACTATGGGGACTTCAACGCCCCGGGACAGGGTTGCTAGGCCAATCCCTACTCGAGGGCACCTCCTATTGGCTTTACCACAACCCTTGCCCGTGACCCCTAACCTACTTAACTTCGGCTGTACGCGCAAGGTGGTTCACGACCCTTGCGCGCACGGGGTCCCTACCCTCTAACCAGGTAGATTAACACAACACATGGCATTGAATGAACTAAACAGTATTTAATCATTTTCGATGGTTTACACCCGGGTTCCGCACTCTCTCATAACCCAGCATTACATAAAAAAAAACAATACATCACTCTCACCCGGAAACCCGTATATTAGGGTTGCCACACTCCTCTCAGGAGGGTGGACCCCAATAATTCTTTAATCATTTAATCTATTTTTAAGGGAATACCTATTTATGGTGTCCATGCAAACAATATAATATTTATTATTAAATTAATAACTTTTTATGCATGCGTCGCCGGACTCGCGACTCCGCATGCAAGGCGGGGTCCACTCGACCACATGCGACGACGTCCGGCGGGACCCGCATGCAGCGTTATGGACACCTACCCTTAATTTCTATATCGACATTATTAATTATTAAAGAAAGCGTGCTGTGTCACCTGGAAAGTGGGCTCGGCTGCTGCTAGGTGACCTCCGCTCCGTCTCCGATTGGGTCTACGCAGTCACGAACTGTCAAACACACACAGCGGTTCTATGGTTATTGACTGCTACTAAATATCGTTGGCTTAGGCCCTGGTTGGCCGAGTCGAGGAAAGTAGGCATCGTCAGACGCTGGTCTACCGGCACGCAAAACGGTGCTCTAAAAATATCATCTTAGTTAGCCAGCGTTGCCAACAATAAGGGCCGTACTAAGGTTCAACGGTACTAATTCGACTAAACTGTCTGACCCGTGTCGGGTGATGGCGAAACCAGCAAGGCTGATCACAGTCGGACTAGATCTATCAAAAGGAGGGTTTATACGGAAGTCATACTAGTGGCCAGCCTAGGCCGCTAAGCAGCGCATCGCTGCCGCTAAGCGGTCGATATCGTGCGAAAGTGACTACACAAGGCAGTCTAACCTGCATTGGCAATATCAACTTTGAAGCATGCATGACCCGATGAGATCGGGCCTGCTAACCTCGGGTGTGGGTTCAAGGGCTAGACCGACATCGCATACAAGGTCGAGGGTCGGGTGGTCGGAGAGGGCCTAGCTTGGCTTGGTCGGCTCTGTTGGCTATGCAACCTCCGGCCACCAGGCCGGCAGCCATTGCTGCGACAAGACAAAGCCCACCGGGGGGTTGGGGCTGATCGGTTCTCAAGGAAAAGGGAAAAGAAAAAGAGAGATGACCTGGATACAGTCGGCTTCGCCAGCTGCACAGCCACCGGCCACTTGACCGACGGCCATGGCTGCGCAAGTCATAACAGAGGGGGGCTGGTCTTGCCAAAACCAAAGAGGAAAACGGGGGAAAAGAGGGGGCTGACCTGATGACGGAGTCGTCGGCTCCAGCAGCCCCTTTCCGGCCGCGCGCAGTCACCACAGAGGGAGGCAGATCGAGAGCAAGGGGTCGGGGAGGTGACGGAGGAGATCGGAGAGAGATGAGGGGGTCGGATCGGTTTAGGGCTTTATTTATAGGCGACGAGGGGGGGCTGCGAGTATCTCGGAGGGGAATCGGGTGAGAGAAGGTTGGGAGGGGATAGGGATTGAGAGGGAACGGGATTGAGAGGGAGAGATCGCTGGACGGGATAGAGATAAGTGGGATCGTGGGGATTTCGGAAGGGAATCGGGGTGATGGGGGCTGCGGGATAGGGAGGGAATCTCGCGGAGGTGATCGGATCGGGTTGAGGGGAGGGGAATCGGGGTTGTTGAGTTTAGGATAGAGAGGGAGAGATAGAGAGAGAGATAGAGAGAGAGATAGAGAGAGGAGAGAGAACGGTTTTGAGAGGGAGAGTGATGGCTCGGGTTTGGGATTGAGAGATAGAGAGAGAGACGCTCTGTAATTGGGTTGGGTTGGGTTGGCTGAATAGTTGAAAGAGGGTTGGTTGAAAGGGTTGGTTAAAAGGGGTTTGGGTTTTAGATAAAGAGAGAGAGTGCTGGGTTCGGTTGGGTTGGCATTGGTTTTAGTTTTAAATTCTTTTTTTTTTTTTTCTTTCTCTACTAAACAAACATTGCTCGCAATTAAGCAAGGCTCGCACTCGGGCTCGCATCGCACCGAGACGGGCCGGTGCACAAACCTCACGAGTTCGACAGACTCGCCTTAAAAACCTGATATTTTAATTGATTTAAATTATCATCAATAACATTCATGCCATGCCTCCAGCGTCGCCTAGCGACCCGGACCCGGGACCCACTGCCCGGTCCAACTCGTGTTCCAGCACACACCATCGCCCATCATAAATGCGAAAACAATTCAATCAATTTAGCAACAAATAAAAAAAAATAACTGGGCTGCCCTGAAATTAAACGCACCGGGTATTACATCCTACCCACCTTATTAAAATTTTCGTCCCGAAAATTAACTAACACTAATCATCAAACAAAGAAGAGTACTGGGACCGCATCGCTGACTCGAGCTCCCACGTAGCCTCCTCCTCACTACAGTGCTGCCACTGCACCTTCACCATGGGGATGGTCTTTGTACGAAGCTCTCGATCTTCTCTAGCCAAGATCCTAATCGGTCGCTCCTCATAGGACGCGTCTGAACTGAGGGTCAGGTCCTGCCAATCTAACACGTGCGACGGGTCTGGCTCATACCTCCGAAGCATTGATACGTGAAAGACACCGTGGACGCTAGAGAGCTGCGGGGGCAGTGCCAGACGATATGCCACCTCGCCAACTCTCTCCAAGATCTCGAAAGGACCTATGAACCTCGGAGCCAACTTTCCTTTCTTCCCAAATCTGGTGATGCCTCGCCGAGGGGAAACCTTCAGGAAGACATGGTCTCCGACAGTAAACTCGAGTGGGCGTCGACGCACATCTGCGTAGCTCTTCTGTCGACTCTGCGCCGCTCTAAGTCGCTCTCTAATCAGCTGGATCTTCTCAGTCGTCTCCTGGACAAGCTCTGGCCCCAAGAGACTCCGCTCTCCTACCTCTGCCCAATAAAGAGGTGACCGACATGGCCTCCCGTACAAAGCTTCATAGGGGGCCATGCCGATGCTAGCTTGGTGACTATTGTTGTAGGCGAACTCTACAAGAGGTAGGTGCTCCTCCCAACTGCCTCCAAAATCTACTGTGTAAGCCCGCAACATATCCTCCAAAATCTGAATCGTTCTCTCTGACTGGCCATCCGTCTGCGGGTGAAACGCAGTGCTAAAACTGAGCTCCGTTCCCAAAGCTGTCTGCAGGCTCTCCCAAAATCGAGATACGAACCGAGGATCTTGATCCGAGACAATGGAAACTGGAACTCCGTGCAGCTTGACAATTTCCCTCACATATAACTTCGCTCGGTCGACAGATGTCATCGTCATCCGCACCGGAAGAAAGTGCGCCGACTTCGTCAGTCGGTCCACGATCACCCAAACTGAGTCATGTTTGTTCCGGGTCAGAGGCAACCCCGAAACAAAATCCATCGTTATGTGCTCCCATTTCCACTCAGCTACTGGAAGCGGCTGTAGCAATCCAGCCGGTCTCTGGTGCTCAGCCTTGACTTGCTGACAAGTCAAACATCTAGACACAAAGGCGGCCACGTCATGCTTCATGCCCTTCCACCAGAACTGCCTCCTCAAATCGTGATACATCTTGGTGCCGCCAGGGTGCACTGAGAATTTGGATCGATGCGCCTCTGACAACACCTCCTCTCGAACCTCCTCATCAGTAGGGAGGCACAACCTCCTCCGAAACCTCAGACCTCCATCAGCATCGATCGACCAATCGGGGACAGACTCCCCACTGTCGCACCACACTCTAATCTCCTCCAACTCAGAATCCAACCTCTGTGCTGCAATCACCTTCTGAAGTAGGCTAGGCTGCACTCGCAAGGTGCACAACACGGTATGAGAGGACTCCCACTGAACCCACAAATCAAAGCCTTCTATCGTGGCCAGAAAGTCCTGTCGATCAGTCGCCAATCTAGCAAGCTGGCTACGGGACTTTCGGCTCAAGGCATCTGCAACAACATTCGCCTTACCAGGATGGTAAAAGAACGAATAATTGAAATCCTTCAAGACCTCGATCCATCTCCTCTGACGTATATTCAGATCCTTCTGACTCCCGATGTATCGCAGACTCTTATGGTCGCAATACATGTCGAACTCCTCACCGTACAAGTAGTGCCTCCATATCTTCAGGGCGAAAACCACTGTAGCCAACTCCAAGTCATGGGTGGGATAGTTCCTCTCGTGAGTCTTCAATTGCCTAGAGGCATAGGCTACTACCCTACCATCCTGCATCAGTACAGCTCCAAGCCCCATCAGTGAGGCATCGGTGAAGACCACATAACCTTTGCCACTGGCCAGAATCGTAAGCACTGGGGCCGAAGTAAGATGCCTCTTCAACTCTCGGAAGGACTTCTCACAATCTTCCGACCACTCGAACCTGACACCCTTCTTTGTCAGACGGGTGAGGGGTGCTGTTAGACGAGAAAATCCCTCCACAAAACGTCTATAATAGCCTGCTAGCCCCAAGAAACTCCTGATCTTAAATACGTTCTTCGGCTGCTCCCAGTCCATTACGGCCTCTATCTTCGATGGATCCACGGAGATGCCTTCCTCCGAGACAACGTGTCCGAAAAATTTCACCTCCTGCATCCAAAACTCACACTTACTGAGCTTGGCATACAGTTGGTGGTCTCTGAGGGTCTGCAATACAGCACTCAGGTGCTCTCGATGATCTCCCTCCGTCTTGGAGTAAATGAGGACATCGTCCACAAACACTACTATGAACCTGTCCAGGAACATGCTGAAGACTCGGTTCATCAGATCCATAAATGCTGCAGGGGCATTCGTTAGACCGAAGGGCATAACCAAAAACTCATAGTGCCCATATCGCGTCCGAAACGCCGTCTTCGGAATATCCTCTGTTCTCACAGCCAACTGGTGATATCCGGTCCTTAGGTCGATCTTCGAGAAATAGCAAACCCCTTTCAGCTGATCAAAAAGGTCCTCAATTCGCGGTAAAGGGTACTTGTTCTTGATCGTTACACTATTCAGCTTACGATAGTCGATACAAAGCCTCTTCGTCCCATCCTTCTTCTAAGCAAAAAGAACTGGGGCACCCCAAGGAGATGTGCTGGGACGAATGAAGCCTCTATCGAGTAACTCCTCCAACTGGGTCTTCAGCTCCTTTAGCTCCGCGGGAGCCATCCTATACGGAGCAACCGAGATCGGTGCTGCTCCCGGTGCCAAATCTATAGCCAACTCAACCTCTCGAGGTGGAGGCAAGCCTGGAAGCTCATCTGGGAAGACATCCGGAAACTCACGAACCATCGGTGGTAGCACCACTGGATTCCCATCTTTATCTCTACTCGGTAGCTGCGCTAGTAAGCTGAGGGTTATTTGTTGCAGCGGTACCGGGCACAAGATCTTTTGCTTGTCTCCTAAGAAGTAGAACGCCTCGCTCCCTGGAGGTGAGAATATGACCTTCTTCGTAAAGCAATCGAGGATAACGTGATAGGCTGACATCCAATCCATCCCAAGTAGTACGTCCACTCCTCCTAAGCTCAGGACAATGAGGTCTGCCGAGAGCTCTCTGTCTCCTATATGAATGATGCAGTCCCGGCAGATCCGGTCCACATCGGTACTTACCCAGAGCGGTGAAAACACCGACAGAGTATGACCCAATGGAACCGACTCCAGTCCCAAAGTCTTGACAAAACTAGGGACGATATAGGAGTGAGTAGACCCACTATCGAAATGAACGAAAGCAAGGGTCGAAAAGACGGGAAGGGTACCTAGCGTTACCGGAAACATGTAAGAAACTAATCTAGCTACCGGTTGCTACAAGTTCTAACGAATCAAAATTAATAGCAAAGACAACTACACCATACGTCTACGAATTATAATTCTAAGTTCAGGGTTACCTTCGATCGCTCCCCCAGAAGCCTCTGGGTCTTGACCAACTAGCATGTACGTCCTTCCCTGAGCCTGGTTGCCTCCTCCGCCCTGACGGGGGAAAGACCTCTGCTGCTGTGCCTGGGGAGGACGCTGCTGCTGCTGAGCTCTCTGTGGAGGCCTCTGCTGCTGCACAGGTGGTGGCAGCAGAGCAGGCCTCTGGGGTGGAGCTGGTAGGAGTGGCTGCCGACGAAGCTGTGGACAATTCCACTTCAGATGCTCAAACGAACCGCACTGAAAACATCCACGCCGCGGCGGTCCAAGAGCTGGAGGACCACGAAAGTTCTGAGGCTGGCGCGGCGGGGGTCGACTCTCCATAGGCCTAAACCTCTTCTGAGTCGGTGGACCGTTGCGACTGCTGCCACTCCGCTTCTCCATGATAGCGCGGGACTCCTTCAACTCCTGCTCCACTGCCAGGGACCGGTTGACCAACTCCTCATAAGATTGCCCCAAGAAAGGGGTAACCCTACCTCTGATCGCTGGATTCAAGCCATGCTCAAAGCGCAAGGCTCTCCTACCGTCGGTCGCCACCTGGTGTGGAGCATACCTCGCAAGCTCCGAGAACTTGGCCTCATACTGTGTCACAGTACGAGATCCCTGATCGAGCACCAGAAACTCCATCTCCATCCGGTTCTGCATGGTAACCGAAAAGAACTTCTTCCGAAAGAGTTCCTCGAACTCCTGCCACGTAATCGCTCCTCGATCTGCTGCTCTGGTGCGCTGGACTGTCTGCCACCAGAAGTCTGCCTCAGCCTCAAACTGGTACGAGGCGAAGGTCACTCTCCTATCGTCGTGATGCCCAACGCGTTCAGTATCTTCTCAGTCTGCTGGAACCATCGATCGGCCTCTATGGGGTCTGGCTCGCCCTTGAAGCTCGGTGGTCCCATCGCCTTGAAGTCTTTCAGCACTTTCCCTTGTCGCTCGCCCTCAGCCTGCTGACGAGCCTGGGCCTGGGCAAGAGCAGCCTGTGCTAGCTCGGCCTGCTGCTGAGCAGCCGTCTGCTGCTGCGCAACAGCAGCCTGCTGCTGCTGGACCATGGTGGCCATCTCCTGGAGCATTTCCATCATCCTCGCCGTGCTATCAGACGTAGAGGATGATCCTGCTCCGTTGCTCGCACCATTTCCACTCCTAGTACCCGCCATCTGAAATTGAAAAGATAGTCCTAACGTCAACTATCTATTAACCAACTATTTAGGCTCTAGACTGACTCATAATCCTAGAAACTAACCCCTAGGAACATATCCCTAGGCTCTGATACCAGCTGTCACGCCCCAGAAATCTTAAGACCGATTCTTGGGGTGTGAGGTGAGGAAAGGAAGAGGATTCTGGGTATGGTTACTTAACTATGCCAATTTAGGATTCTCAATGGGCTCTTTCTACGCTCACACACAAGCAAATGAAAGAAGGGGGAGAAACAAAAGATCAGGCTCGACCTTTAAAAGGGATATCCTTTCAGTACATGCGACTCAACGGTGTCACAACATACTGACAGAATATCCTCTAAAGGAGCACGAGGCTCAAGCCTCCGACGGCGAGCCGAGTATCTCACCCGCTCCCGAACCCTCGGTGCGTCTGTTTGGAGGTCCTATCTACTGGCTTGTCAGATTAGGTCAATTATTCGTCTTATATTTTTGTGGTGATCTAACCTAGGCTTGGGGCCTTGAGGAGAGGCCTACCCAAAGAATTCAGCTGGCACATTACCACTTATCAAACTAACTGACTAATAAAATCTTATTCCAATCCAATAGATTACATCGAATGAAAGAGACTACCGTAAAAATCGGCATACTAGAATTAAAAGAAAAAGGCTGCAACCCTAAACACGTTCCTGGACTCCTACTGCTGCTCCGATGCCTCAGCTTCTGCAGAAGAGTCTACTCGTGGGAATGAGTAGCCCCCAAAAATACATTTGGGAGATTAGCCAAATAAATGGCTAGTGACAAGCTAACAATTTTAATAACTAACAACGCTCAAATTTTAAGACAAATTACTGATTAACCTAATTGTCAAGCTATGTTCTCAATCACGTCCTATGTGTCCATGCAATTTCTACATTCACATGCAAATCCTACTGTCACTAGGTCATCGTGTGAACAGTCATACAATTCAAAATTTATAATCAGACAATTACACACTCATACATGAACCCCGGATATTTTGTTCAACCTGCCCCCGTTCGGGCATTACTATCGGGCCTTTTATTTCGATGTAGAGGGCCAACTCTCTCGCCGTGCATCCACCAACTCCATGCATAATTCACCCAGATGATCATAAGGGGTTTCCCGTCTTTCACGGTGTAGCTCTACCGCCCAACTTGCTTTACTATGGGGACTTCAACGCCCCAGGACAGGGTTGCTAGGCCAATCCATACTCGAGGGCACCTTTTATTGGCTTTACCACAATCCTTGCCCGTGACCCCTAACCTACTTAACTTCGGCTGTACGCGCAAGGTGGTTCACGACCCTTGCGCGCACGGGGTCCCTACCCTCTAACCAGGTAGATTAACACAACACATGGCATTGAATGAACTAAACAGTATTTAATCATTTTCGATGGTTTACACCCGGGTTCCACACTCTCTCATAACCCAGCATTACATAAAAAAAAACAATACAGCACTCTCACCCGGAAACCCGTATATTAGGGTTGCCACACTCCTCTTAGGAGGGTGGACCCCAATAATTCTTTAATCATTTAATCTATTTTTAAGGGAATACCTATTTATGGTGTCCATGCAAACAATATAATATTTATTATTAAATTAATAACTTTTTATGCATGCGTCGCCGGACTCGTGACTCCGCATGCAAGGCGGGGTCCACTCGACCACATGCGACGATATCCGGCGGGACCCGCATGCAGCGTTATGGACACCTACCCTTAATTTCTATATCGACATTATTAATTATTAAAGAAAGCGTGCTGTGTCACCTGGAAAGTGGGCTCGGCTGCTGCTAGGTGACCTCCGCTCCGTCTCCGATTGGGTCTACGCAGTCACGAACTGTCAAACACACACAGCGGTTCTATGGTTATTGACTGCTACTAAATATCGTTGGCTTAGGCCCTGGTTGGCCGAGTCGAGGGAAGTAGGCGTCGTCAGACGCTGGTCTACCGGCACGCAAAACGATGCTCTAAAAATATCATCTTAGTTAGCCAGCATTGCCAACAATAAGGGCCGTACTAAGGTTCAACGGTACTAATTCGACTAAACTGTCTGACCCGTGTCGGGTGATGGCGAAACCAGCAAGGCTGATCACAGTCGGACTAGATCTATCAAAAGGAGGGTTTATACGGAAATCATACTAGTGGCCAGCCTAGGCCGCTAAGCAGCGCATCGCTGCCGCTAAGCGGTCGATATCGTGCGAAAGTGACTACACAAGGCAGTCTAACCTGCATTGGCAATATCAACTTTGAAGCATGCATGACCCGATGAGATCGGGCCTGCTAACCTCGGGTGTGGGTTCAAGGGCTAGACCGACATCGCATACAAGGTTGAGGGTCAGGTGGTCGGAGAGGGCCTAGCTTGGCTTGGTCGACTCTGTTGGCTATGCAACCTCCGGCCACCAGGCCGGCAGCCATTGCTGCGACAAGACAAAGCCCATCGGGGGGTTGGGGCTGATCGGTTCTCAAGGAAAAGGGAAAAGAAAAAGAGAGACGACCTGGATACAGTCGGCTTCGCCAGCTGCACAGCCACCGGCCACTTGGCCGACGGCCATGGCTGCGCAAGTCATAACAGAGGGGGGCTGGTCTCGCCAAAACCAAAGAGGAAAACGGGGGAAAAGAGGGGGCTGACTTGATGACGGAGTCGTCGGCTCCGGCAGCCCCTTTCCGGCCGCGCGCAGTCACCACAGAGGGAGGTAGATCGAGAGCAAGGGGTCGGGGAGGTGACGGAGGAGATCGGAGAGAGATGAGGGGGTCGGATCGGTTTAGGGCTTTATTTATAGGCGACGAGGGGGGGCTGCGAGTATCTCGGAGGGGAATCGGGTGAGAGAAGGTCGGGAGGGGATCGGGATTGAGAGGGAACGGGATTGAGAGGGAGAGATCGCTGGACGGGATAGAGATAAGGGGGGATCGTGGGGATTTCGGAAGGGAATCGGGGTGATGGGGGCTGCGGGATAGGGAGGGAATCTCGCGGAGGAGATCGGATCGGGTTGAGGGGAGGGGAATCGGGGTTGTTGAGTTTGGGATAGAGAGGGAGAGATAGAGAGAGAGATAGAGAGAGGAGAGAGAACGGTTTTGAGAGGGAGAGTGATGGCTCGGGTTTGGGTTTGAGAGATAGAGAGAGAGACGCTCTGTAATTGGGTTGGGTTGGGTTGGCTGAATAGTTGAAAGAGGGTTGGTTGAAAGGGTTGGTTAAAAGGGGTTTGGGTTTTAGATAAAGAGAGAGAGTGCTGGGTTCGGTTGGGTTGGGATTGGTTTTAGTTTTAAATTCTTTTTTTTTTCTTTCTCTACTAAACAAACATTGCTCGCAATTAAGCAAGGCTCGCATCGCACCGAGACGGGCCGGTGCACAAACCTCACGAGTCCGACAGACTCGCCTTAAAAACCTGATATTTTAATTGATTTAAATTATCATCAATAACATTCATGCCATGCCTCCAGCGTCGCCTAGCAACCCGGACCCGGGACCCACTGCCCGGTCCAACTCGTGTTCCAGCACACACCATCGCCCATCATAAATGCGAAAACAATTCAATCAATTTAGCAACAAATAAAAAAAAAATAACTGGGCTGCCCTGAAATTAAACGCACCGGGTATTACACAATTACTTTCAGTGGTTTTACAGCCTTTGTAACTTTAAATATACCACTAGATGCTATCATGCACACACTCACCTCTAGTTTAGGATTTGCTCACTCAGTCGGTTGGACTAACCCCATTTTATGGGACAAAATTTTCAGAGCCAACAACTTAGTTTGGAGCACTGGAGTTAGTGGACTTGCACCTTCTTTGTTCTCCTCTACCAGTGGTAGCAGTGTTAGTTCTTTACTCCCAACAATATGTGTATATTTTGATGTGACATGATTTTATTTGTTTATGAAACCCTATCATGTTTATGACTTAAGCTATTGTACCCGGTTGGCGGCCCACCACCGCTTAGAGCATCCTGAAAAGGCTCTTTACTCCTGCCTCCTTCCCTAAAATAGAGTACGAATACTGAAAATCTCACTCCAACCATCTCTTTAGCCATTCTCTACTTTTTAACTCTTGCCAATATGGGGAGAGGGTTTATTTTGCCAAAAGCTGTATATGGGTGCATTTATTACTTTTCCTTTAGTTTTATATATAAAAAAACTCATTCATTGTAACCAATTGTTGGGTTCAATTACAATTATTGTAAGATGGTGATTTTGTTATTTGGTAAATATGGTGACATGACAAAGGGATCTTGGTCATTTCCAAAAACTAAGGACATAAATAAGGAGTTTGGTTGAAAAACAAGATCCTTATTTTTAAGGAACGGCAATCTCTCCCTAAAAAATAGGAAAAGAATATGGAGGATACAGTAAATGCTCTTACCCAAACACGCCCCAAGCCTACCATTAGACTTGGTGGTTCCAGACCATAGTTGATCAATGCCACATCAGAATGGCCAGATCCGGATGGAAACCAGGATGGCTGAATAGCATCTTCCTTTCTAATTTAGGTCTTGACACATATCTTTACTACATAAAAATAAAGGCCCTTATGAAATCAATACTTGCTATTACCACTGCATAAATAATAAGAATTACTAGAAATATTAGTGTTTTTGTCTTTTCCATGAGAATAAATTTTGAATACCCATAGTTGTCCCTCATGCATTAAAAAAGTGGCAAAGAGTTAGTCCTTTTCCTCCCCCATTATCTAAAAAATGGAAGAGAGAGAGAGGAGAGAGGAGAGAGAGAGAGAGTTAATAGTTTCTCCCCCTTTCTCAAATCCATGTATTCTCTTTCTCTCTCTCTCTCTCATACAAATTTTCAATGTCAGCATAAGAATGCTCACATAGAGGTTGTTGAAGAGGTTGTCGACGAAGGAACCTACGAGGGACTAATTCCTCTTCATCTGACTTCATAAAAGATTCTTGATATGCAACTCATGACATCTTGGAAAATGAGAAGGATAGATCAGAGGGGAGGACTAACCGTAGTATATGATTTCAAAGGAAATATTAAATAAAAAGAGATATAGGGAGCAAAATGCATATATCATTGAGATCCGCAGCATGGCCATAGATACCCTCAACACCATCTCTTTCTACGATTGGTTTTCTCTTTTTTGGCAGAGACTGAGGTGGAATCCGAGATTGAAGTTGGGGACGAGAGCTACTAAGGAAGTAGCGTGGTGCTTGGTGAGGATTTGGAGTAGTCCTTATAGGCTCAAGTTTCTTGTTAGCCTCTACCTTCTTGATTTCTGCCTAGTTCAAAGCAATCCTTTGCTCTTGCTTTATCTTGATCTTAGTCCTTTTCTCTTGGGTAGTGTTGGAGGGGAACACTTTTCTTGAGAGCATCCTCTTTATCTGGACCTTGGTCTCTTTTTCTTCATCCTCCTCATTGGGCTCCCTATCCTCCAAATCTTGGGAGGTAGAATATTTTCCTTATTGTTTTTATAACCCTCCATAGTCTTTAGCAATTCATGATAGCATTTTCCTGAGAAAAGTTCATTTGAGGTGGTTCCCTATCCAGCAGAGACTTGCTATTGTGGGTATTCCTTACCCGCCCTAAGATCGCTAGCCTTTTCATCTTATTCGGGAGCAAACTCTCACTACCTAGGTACCAGAGCTTGTCGTTTTTTGGTTGTTTACTAGCCAGAGTAGGGCCATTTCTTTAGGAAATCTAAAACAAGCCCTATGAATTTGCATTAGAAGACATCTTGTAGTAGGCAATTATGTCATTCTCAGTAACTTCCTTCTCCAATGTCGTGGCGGTAAGGGTAATTTCCTAGAGCATCATGTAGAAATTGGCATTGACTTAGCTAGGGGCGATGTCATAGAACTTCAAGATTTTGCAAGTAATAAAGGTAAACTCAGAGAGAAACTATGATCAAACTATTCGTGATAGAAAAATAGAGATACTTTAATCATGGTATTATGAAGAAAAATGTGATCACGATTGTATTCTTCGGGTCAAGTCTCAGTTTATATAGAAGAGGATCTCGTTGTAGCTTTAGGCGTCATGGTTGAAGTTTGGTTGCAGGATTTGTGAAGAACAAGAAAGGAAGAAAAACTGGAGAGCTCGGAGGAAAGGGTCACATAAGATAAAACCCTATTACGAATTGAGAAAGTTTTATTAATTTGAATTCCAAGAGACAAACAACTATCATAATATCGCTTTGATTTTTGAAGAAAAGTGATCATCATTCGGAAGGTGGTTTAATCAGAGGGCAACACCTATTATAACTTAAATACCAAAACTTGTGGAGTATCCAAGATTGATATGCATAAAAAAACAAAGAACTAATGATAAAAAAAAAATTAATTGGTGAGGTCCGGGATGACCTTTATCAACTGGCTGAGATTTAGACAATTGGACAATGCTACGAGAGAGCATCATTGGCTTTTCTTCTTTTAATATTCAAAAGAATCAAAGGGGGTTATTGTATATGTTTGAAAAATACAAGTTACATGACATTATCCTAGCAATTGAACTTACAACCAATAGAAGATACTCTTCTCTACGAAAAAAATTCATAGTTCAAATTATGAGTCATCCTCACCAGATGGTATTTTGATGCATATTAATCATAAGATATTAAGGTGACCTTATGACTGAGTCCATTGCGCTCAGTGACATCCTCAAATCCTCATCGTCTGAGGATGAGGCCTCTTTACTTTGTGGCATCCTCATCAGCTTTTGTGTCTGAAAATACAATCCATTTAAGTCTCTCCTCTTAACGAGTATATCATAATTTCAGCATATGATGACAACAATGAGTACATATTAACTTATTATCAAAAGAAATCATGAAAGTATCATTAAGGCTAACGGGTCATATTCTGTTACAAAATGATCATTACTTTATGCCACATCAACAATGACAACTAAGTAATTACATTATATTACACAGTAATTCAACAGTGACAACTCGCTGACGGTTGTAAAGTTAATTATAACTGACTAGATTTTTCCTTATAAATAGACTCTTAGCCCTACAAGTCAGGACACTCTCCAGATCCAAGACTTTTACCCTTTTCATTTTTGGTGAGACCACTTGCTAACTTGAGTGTCGGAGGAGAGATCCAGGAGATCAATCTCCCTGTATTCTCTTATATGTTGTGTGCGAAAAGCGAAGTAGATTTTCAGTTGTACAAGTGTGACATTTTGATATCCTAAATGTTGGCTTTAGTAGTGAGTGTGAGTTACCGGCACCATAGTGCATGTCCTTCCCAATCTCAGCTCGTATCTCCTTGGGATGACCCATAAGTTAGTAAGCGATATTTTCTGTGAACCCTGTTTTACTATAATTAATAAATTCATCCTTCCCCATTACCTCAAGTTTGGCTCTCTTCCTAACTTGGGGTGTGACAAGATTCAAGACCAACCGAGTTCAACATAATTACTCTCTCTCCATAAAAGTGATATCTATTCAATTTTTATTTTTGAAAGAATGACATGGTTTTATTATGACACTGTTAAAAGTGATATCTATTCGAATTTCAGAACTAGATATTCATCTATTTATATTAACAAAAGGGATGTCTTTATTACTATTCTATTATATATGGTCTTAAACAGCTAGCCAAAGCACCAAACTATTGACAGATCCATTAATTAGGGTAACTGCTAGCCATTAGGTGTTGTAGCTCGTGTGTCCTTAGCGTGGATTTTCTGTATTAACATTAATAAAGATGACTTTGGTTATTGCTTTAATTAGAATACTACTTTGGTATATGTTAATTCACATATAATAAAGGACCCTAGGGAACACAGTAGGCCACTGAGGCGCATGGTGGATCCATGCTTGGGAGACCCAGCGGATCAGTTGTGTGTAGACCTAGAACTAGTTCACAGCTTAGGTAATGCCGGTCGCTTCACCGAGAACAAGCTGTTGGCAGGTAGAGGATGTGGTGAAGTCTCCACCACGGGAACGCGGGATTCCCATTCACATGACCAAGCACGATGATCGTGTTGAACAGGAACCAAGATGGTGCACAGTTCAGTGATTCAGACACTGGTGCATAAACCGTCTTACTACTATAGATAATCTGTCCTTAACCCTGAGGGGCCATGTACACTGGGCCAACCAGTTGTGTGGTGCTTTGATGTGCCAACGTGTGCGGACCTTCCATAGTCCAATACCACGGTACGTTGGGTTACCCGGCTGGCGCTTGAGTGACATGTAATCCCTACAGGTTATCTGACGTCCAGTGTTAGATGAGTGCGTTTTGATGAGTCAATCTGTCCACACAATTAACCCAGGCCTGGTGGTTGTCAGTATGACTGATGACGTTCCGGATGCTAGGCATAGCACCGGAAGGTGTGTGGTGTTATAGATGATAAGTCATCAAACCCTAGTCAGATGATCGATCGGGATCTGACGGTGCATCCTATCGCCCGAGTCGTATCATGGCACCAGTAATAGGAGGGACTAAGGATTATCAGAGTGTAGCAGAGAACAGGGTTACGAAGGAGTAACATAAGTTTAGGATCACTAGAGTTCAACTCGCGTCGCACTCTGGGTGGCTACGCGGGTTAATCGGATTAGGACTGATTAACGGAACTTTCGGTGTGTCACCGGAACAGTTAATTAGGGATCCGGTTGGAGCTAGAGATCCCGAACCCTGAAGGTTCCACCTTGTTGTTGCATATAGGAATTGTTCCCCGACCTGGTTGGATACGTTGGATGCAAAGTAGCACGATGGAGCGCAAGTCCGGAGCCTAAGAACCTAATTTACATGTGTTACGGGCCATAGGGGTATTTTGGTAAATACTTAAATATGGCTCAGAACATATTGAATATGGATCTTAGAATGAGCGGAATAATTCCAGGAGCTCATAGGCACTGACGGAACTCGATTCCGAGTAGCGCACCTCACTCAATCTCTCTTTCAGTTTTTCACTTTTCGTGAAGGGCGTTTTCGTCCAGGCTTCACGATAGACATTAGAAACCCTAAAAACCGACCCTCCCTCATCCTAATCTAATTAGGGCCGGCCCTAGCTTGCGCATGGCACTAGGAGACCGGCCCTATATGTATAAAGGAGGGGGAGGGGCCGACCTTTAGTGCTTCTCCTCTCTAGAAAAACTGAACCTCTCTCCCTCTCTACCTCTCTTTGTGGTTTCGGCCAAGGAAGAAAGAGGAAGAAGAAGGAAGAAGAAAGATGAAGGAAGGAGAAGGAAGAAGAGAGAAAGAGGAGGAGGAGATCTCGCGGCTCGTCATCGTCTTCACAACGAATTCCTTCGTCGGCTCGTAATCCTTGCACTCAGAGACGAGATTTCGAAGATTCCTTAATTCGCAAAGGACAAGTGCTATCCGACATCTTCCCTTGCGATTTACGTGCGGTTCATCATCGTTCCGTTCTCTCTGGATCATAGATCCACAAGGTATGATGATTCTAAACATCTAACTAGATGCATGCATGTCTTCCGTAGATCGTAGTATGCCTCTAGGGTGTCCGAACATATGCTAAGATCATAGATTTGCATGTAGATTGTTTTGTAGAATTAATTGTAATGAAACATACACCGTATGATCTTCGGATCTATCTTTTGCTTCCGCTGCGACTCTGATAAGCGGATCCAATTCCAACATTAGGTATGTTGCTATTAATCTTTGTAATATATACTAGTCAAAAGGTGTCATATATTCAATAAACTATAATTCTCTTATGAAGAAACAAACAAGGTGGCTTACGATTCAAATTTATAAAAAAAAACTAATAGAATATTGAGTAGACCTAGAAATTTTGTTATAGTGTGCAACCTTTTTAAAACAATATATAGCCCAAAGACAACAAGAGTAAACCAAACCTTATTTCATCAAAGATGAAGTAGTGAATATGAAATAGTGAAATAGAACTCTATATAAAAGGTAAGTATAATATTATGTCTATCTATCAACCTCATTCATTTCTACAAATGAAGAGGGGGTAATTTATTATTCAACTTTATTAAAAAAAAACTAATAGAATATTAAGTCATATGAGCAATTTTGCAAGAAAACATGTATACAACCTTATGGATACAATGCCTTAAAGACAAAAAGAGTAAGCCAATAAATTTTTTTTTTGTGGTACATAGTATGGCCCTAGCTAGACCCAAGATTCACCACACAGGCTTACAGCTACGCAACCACACGAGAAAGGCTCACCTTGCCCATAGGAAGTCGCTACTCCATCGAGTGGGAGAGCCACATCGAGAGAAGGGAAGGGCCCACCTGGCCCCAGGAAGTCGCCGCACACTGAATGAAGAACGTGTATCAAACCTGGGTTAATGCTCACTAGGAGCGGTACCATTATCAACTGCCCAAAGCAACGGTGGTCAAATCTTATTCCATCAAAGACGAAGTACTAATATAACAGAACTCTAATTATGAAGGTACTAAATAAAAATACGTAGAATTTTGTCCATATATCAATCACACATTAATCCTACAAATTGGTGTTCAATTCTTGTACATGGTGGCTAGCCAGTAAAAACTATATGAAAGAACAATCATAGAGCTGACATGATCTAGGAGACATTAGTGTACATCCATAAAAAGTGTTATATAATATAAAAAATAAAGAGAAGGAAAAAAAAAATGAAAGTGTAGCGAAAATTGGTGGAATCTTCTCTCCAAAGGTATTGAGAAGTATGAGCAGATTGGGATGTTACCCATAAGCTTCTCTAACTATAATGAATAAAAAAAAAGGGCCGGGTCATAAGAAGTGATGTTAGAATAAAAAAAAAAAAGTTTACTTGGGGCAAGATCAACCTAGAACAAGGGGCAACTTTTGAATAATTACTTAGGTATTCAAGACAAATGACTTTTATCAATTTACGATGTTTTCCCCAAGAGAATGAGGTGGTTCTTAAAGGATGCTTCAAAAAGGTATATTGATATTATTCCAATTGCAAAGTTAGCTCTTTTAGGTGTTTATACAAACAAAAATGGCATCTATTTCATTAGTTTTATTATCTACGAGCTTAAATAGCCTGTCAAAGAACAAAACTATAAAATGATTCATTGATTCTGTTTATGAAAATTTATAGTCCTTTTTTTTTTTTGAAGGGACTATCATAGTGGTCCGATCAATATATTATTTTGTTAGTGTGCCAGTACAAGATAGAACAATGATCAAAACTCTCTATAGGAGTGAGTGAAATGCCTTGATTTTTGATAACCCACATGTAGGAAAGCTCGCCACTAAGACGAGAGGGAGTCCCCTCCAATACAAAGCGGGTGGAAGTATGTCGTAACACTTATTCGAATCCTTGACCGACGTCACGGGTTGCATCTTTTATCAACTACATGGTTATTAATCCTTAGAAAATGCTATCATTCGAATAGTGCATAAATTCAATAAGCTCAAATTTTATTAAGAAATAAACAAACAACATAAGTTAAGAGGAGGTGGATTACTATTCAACTTTATGAAAAAAAAAATAAAATATTAAGTCACACGAGAGATTGTGTAGGAGAAAATGTATACAACTTTATGGAAACAATAGCTCCAAGACAAAGAAAAGTAAGATGGGGTAGTGATTATGGAGTACAACCCTTATTCAGAAGATTTTATATATACAAAAAATAAGAAAAATTTACAACCAGCTATCAACTTCATGTTTATTTCTACAAATGTGATAATTGTTGGACATGATGGCCAGCCAATGAAAACTAAAAGCAAAGTCAATCATTAGGGCTAACACGATCTAGAAAATGACTGTAAATTTTTTTAAAAAAATGATAACCCCTTATGACTATAGCACTCCTTGATTTCGACTCCGATGGTATCAAAGTTTAGTTGCTTGGTTTGTTTACCTCAATGGAGTGGAATTGATTTCTTTTAA
Organism: Chamaelirium japonicum; assembly: GCA_947650365.1. Classification (NCBI taxonomy): domain Eukaryota; kingdom Viridiplantae; phylum Streptophyta; class Magnoliopsida; order Liliales; family Melanthiaceae; genus Chamaelirium; species Chamaelirium japonicum. The sequence goes on along the minus strand of OX393549.1, from coordinate 120,741,445 downwards.
ATTTTCTATTGAAATCAAATTCATCCTTGGAAATAATTTGATGACTTATTTTCACTTACTTGCAGAGGTAAAGTACAATGAAAATAAACCCATTTTAGTAGGTTCCACTATTATTTCTGTCCAAAAGAACACACTATAACAAAATATAAAGTTTCATGAGTAATTTTGTAGGTGAAAACATATCTAACCTTCCAACCAAACCTTATTCCATTAAAAATGAAGTAGGGAATATGAAGAACAACTCTCACTAAAAGTATTATATAAAAGATAAGTAGGATTTCATGTTCATCTATCAACATCACATTAATTCCTACAAATTAAGAGGAGCCACTTTACTGTTCAACATTAAGAAAAAAAATCAATAAAATATTGAGTCTTACGAGCAATTTTGTAGAAAAACATGTATACGACTTTATGGTTCGCCTAAATAGAACAACAATAAACCAAATCTTATTCCATCAAAGTTGAAGTAGGGATTACAGAACACCACTCTAATTAATAATATTTTACATTAAAAAAACACAATATCATGACAATTTAACAATCTCACATTAATACCTATAAATGATGTTCAATTCTAGTTTGGATAGATAGAGTGATGTTAACTAAAACAAATGATTTTTAGTTTAATTTGCTTGGGCTAAAGCTAAAGGGGAAAACTTTGAATGAAGACGCCATAGCATAGTTATTATTTTTCCAAAAGGCATGACCTTGTTCTTATAGTATGCTATTAAAAGGGCTGTCAATACTATGAAACTTCATAATTGACCATTTTAGGCATTTATATTAACAAAAAGGGTGTCTTTTCACTATTTTTATTATATATGGCTTAAGTAGCTGGTCAAAGTGTAAGATTTTCACACTGAAATCTATAAAGATTTGATAAATTATGATGCAAACTCAGATCTACAAGGAAGAAGATTATACCTCTAGCCATGGATGCTGGGATCATAGATTTGAAGAGGTTTTCTTGATCTTGGATGAAAAGCCCCTCATGAATCCTTGCAATGCACCTATCCAAGAGTAAGGAGAGAAGGCCGATCCGGGAGAAAGAAGATAATGTGTTTCTGGTTTAGTCCTTGGTTGAACGTATACCTTATGGATGGATGAGGCATCTATCTATAACTAAATCAAGACATATCTCAAAACCCTAATTCTAAAGTATATACCTTTTAAAAAAAAAAATCCAAAGTTTATCCATCTATCCAGAGGATTAGACGAAGGGCAATAATTCATCACTTAACCACATCATATATAGGTACTAAACTTTAATCATTCTCCATCCATTAAAAGCCCAAATTGCATGCGTTATTGGACCATTCTCAAGCCGTTGTGTGGCCAATGTGCTTCTAAATCCAAGACCCTGTACAACTTGGCATAATAATTTTAATGGGTAATAAATGATAATAACCTTAGTATGTGCATATCTTTCGAAAGCAAATCATATATCCTCATTTGGTATCCGTAAGCTTAAACATGATATTTCAATTACATAAATCATGGTGTTCGTGTTCTCCAGACAAACACTTCATTCCATATGTTACAATGTAGTCAATCATTTCTGACTATGTGGCACATATTGCATCCGCATGCAACCCATGCATCGCACCCAAGTCCTACCCAAGCCCAAAAAGAAAATCATTTTCTGGGTCGGACTACGGATTCGTTGTCCTCTCATAAAAAGGCCCACATCAAATAAGCCCAAAGGTGAGGGATGACATCTCTCTCTCTCTCTCTCTCTCTCTCTCTCTCTCTCTCTCTCTCTCTCTCTCTCTCTCTCTCTCTCTCTCTCTCTCTCTCTCTCTCTCTCTCTCTCATTTTCCTCCACGCATTGAGGCATATTCTCCCATGGCTCCACTACCTCTCTCATGATCTTCACCATCTCTTTTTGCTGTCCTCTTTTCTAAAACTGCTATAAATTCATCCCTAATGCACCAATGAAAAAAGAGAAGAAGAATGAAGGTAAGACTATAGATGATGCTATGATTCCCCCTATTATCCCCCTTATCTAAATCTCTTTACTATTTACCCTAAGTTTGTTGTCTCATCTTTACGGTGGATATCTTCTCTTCTCATCTTGGCAATGTGATGCCACCATCAACATCCCTCCTTTTTGATGGTGGAATGATATCTTCTGCTTATTTATTGGCACGTAGCTTCTATTCTCCCTCTCGGCGACGCTTCGGATCTCCCCCTTCGATGGCGGTAGCTCTCCTCTTCTTGCCGGTAGAGGATCATCCTCTTTCTTTTTTTCTTTGGTTTGATATCTTTACTTACCTCCCCTATCATCTATAACCTTTTAGTAAGTACTATTTGGATTTTTTTCAAATACGAACTACACAAACTAGACTTGAAGAAACCACTATAACTAGTCATCCAGTGGCTAGATTGAGCCCAAATTTATACCACACATCCCTAACATCTAGACCAACGTCCATACCAAATTTCATCCACTTCCAACCATTATATATTTGCCAATCTATACAAAACTAATCTGTTGCGATTGTTGTTGTTGGTGCTTTATTTGTTTGTTGGTAGTTCTTTTCTTGGTTGATCTCTACTTGTGTATGATAGTTATGGTTGACCAACATTAATTCCTGTAAGGGGATTTTCATTTACATCATTGGCACATCGGCCAAGACACCCCACTGCTAAGCCGCACGGTTGCTGGTTGCCTGAGTGCCGGCACTGTAGGCGCACGACTCGTGTGCAGGTAATTGAGGCCCACACGACGCCACACAATAGCACGGAAGCCGGAGCTCGCAGGCAGTCAAGTGCACAAGCAGTGCGACCCAGTAACGCCGCACCAACGAGCCTAGAGGAAGAAGAGAAGGAGCTTATGATGTAGTCCCAGACTGAACGTATGCCTTATGGATGGATGATGCATCTGTTTATAACTAAATCAGGACATCATCCCTTAAATCCTAATTTCGAAGTCAATCCATCCATTCATAGGATTAGACGAAGGGTCGTGATTCGTCACGTAACCACATCATATTTGGGTATTAAACTTTAGTCATCACCCATCCATTAAAGGTCCCAATCGCAGACTTTATTGGGCAATCCTCGAGCCGTAGTCGTGTGGCCAACTCGGTGCTAAACCCGACACAAAGAACCAAACTATAGAAGGATCTATCAAGTCCACATAGCCATTGACTATGTGGTTTTTCATCCTTACCAAATACCATATTACTTCAATTTTGCTATGGAAGGAGTAAACAATGGCTCAAAAAGGCAACAAGAGTAAACTGAAGTAGTGAATAAGGAGTACAACTTTGATTAAGAGGATTCAACCTATATTAAAGTTGGTAAAATTTTACCATCATCTATCAACTTCACATGAATTTGGATAAATTGGAGTTAGATTGTATGATATGATGGTCAGCCACTTAAAACTAATAAAAAAAGTCAATGATTATGATTGGCATGATCAAAGAAATGAATGCAAAGTTTTTAAAAGGAGTAATGCTATTTAAACAAAATGCATCGACAAAACTTTGACAAACCAGACCCATGCCTTGGTGGCGGGGTCCGCTTGGCGTGAATGCTGATGCACTGAACCCTTGGCTGAGTTCAAATCTCCTTTAGTCGGTAAGCTCGGTCAGTGCGCCCGGCACACATTATAGCCGCATGGTGGCCAGCGACCGTGCAGATGCTTATCGGGCCCACTAAAAGGGCCGATCGCTTGGAGAGAGTTTAGATCTCCTCTAGTTGGTGGATCCGGTGTGCATCACAACCGCACAATGACTAGCAACCCAAAAGTGAATCACACTCAAACGATCGCGTGCGGGTGTGATGGACGCCGAGCCATCGACGGCCGACGGACAGGAGGAGATTCGAACGTACTTGGAGAAGATCTGAACTCTGGCTCTTGGCCCTAGGGGTGTCAACGGGTCGGGTCGTGTCCAAAACCCCTAGACCCGTACCCAACCCGTTTAACTAATCGTGTCTAGATCCTGAACCCATACCCGACCCGTTAATAAACGGATAGACCCGATAAGACCCGGTAAGACCCGTTTACCACACGGATGTATTCAGTTGACTCGATCCGACCCAATCCAACCCGACCTGACCCGATAGACCCACTGGTACTATATATTACAGTATCGGATTGCGAGTAGACCCGACCCGACACGACCCGTTGAATTTTAAACGGGTCTTCCCGGGTCTACCGTGTCCAGACTCTAAACCCGGACCCGTTTATTAAACGGGCCTATCGTGTCGACCCGTTTACGACCCGAACCCGTTTAGCCCTGACCCAGACCCGCTAACTTCGTGTCGGGTCCGAAATTGCCAGCCCTACTTGGCCCCGCCACCAAGAGTTCAGATCTTCTCCATTAGGTCAGCACCGATCGGTGGGCCCACACACATGCATCACAGTCCCACGATGACGGGTGATTCGAAAGTGCACCGTACTCCATCCGACTACATGCGACTATGATGGGTGGCGGATCACTTACTGGGGCCGACCGACTGGAGGAGATCGGAACTCCGCCACCAGGGCATGGGTCAGGTTTGTCAAAGTTTTTGTCGATGCAGTCTGTTCAAATATCGTTAACTCTTTTATAAGCGCGTCCCCACCTCTCATAACTAGAAGACTAATTAACGGTCAGATAATCGATCCAAAGCTCTCCTGATGGTGACACCCGTCCGGAGCGGCCGATTCGCCGACAGCTCCGCATTGCGGTGCTGTCGGCGATCTTTCGAGGAATAAAGCAAGCGCGACCCTCAGCCGAGGGGGAGCCTGAAGGGGGAGGTGGGGTGGTCGTCGTCGTCGTCGTCGTCGTCGACCTTCGGAGGAGAGGAAGAAATGGCGGAGCAGCTCACCGAGGAGCAGATCTCCGAGTTCAAGGAGGCCTTCAGCCTCTTCGACAAGGACGGAGATGGTACCGTACAGCTCCCTTTCCCTTCGCTCGCCCCTTTCCCTTTTGCGTCTCTATCTGATCTGAGCTTTTCGAACGCTAGAGATCGATCCATGGAGTCATCGGTGCTCCCGATTTATGTTATTTTTCTTTGTTTTGAAGAGATTCGATCTGTTCAAATCACATTTCTGCGTGCAAAGTTCCATTCTCCCCCCACCTTTTTGTTGATTTCCTCATCGCATGATCCGATCGGGATCATGAGCTGAATGTAATTTTGGTTTTTATGGAATTTATGGAGTGCTTTCTTTTGTTCAATCTTGTTTTGTTTACTTTTTGTGAAGTTCAGAAAAGCGCAGATTTTTTTTTTTATTCTCTATTTGTATGAAGAAGGGGTTGGGATTTGCTGTTGCTTTCGATGAATCTTATAATGCTCATAGCTTGTGAGGTTGTGGGAGTGCTTGCATGTGTTAGAATTGACTGATTCGAATCCAACCGGCTGTCTGATCTTTGTATCATTTGCCCCCGCCGTTCTATGTACGAGATCTTGATCAAGTTTTTTTTATTCATGTTTTGTATTTATATCGATTGCACCTTTTGCCATAAATCCACATTTTGTAATGGGCAACAGCTGTGCCTACTTTATGTTGTCATCAAAATAGGCAGCCTTTTAATTTTGTTGTTATGGAGACATAGGATTACTCTCATGTTACACTATTAATTCTCTTGAGGATGTGTTTTGGATGTTCCTCCATGAAGGCTGCATAACTACCAAAGAATTGGGGACTGTGATGAGATCCTTGGGCCAAAATCCAACTGAAGCTGAACTGCAGGACATGATCAACGAGGTTGATGCCGACCAAAATGGAACCATTGATTTTCCCGAGTTCTTGAATCTGATGGCACGCAAAATGAAAGTAAGCATGCCTTCTTGTCTCTAAGGTCCATGGAGTACAGTTTGATTCATGTACATCTTGGTTTAGTATTTCTAAACTTGATCGTGTTGCATCTTGTTTTTCCCTTTTAAGATTTTCTTGTTGTGAATGATTGATGCTAAATATCATATAATTATTCTTCAATGGGGAACATGGACATGTACTTATCACTGTATGCTCACTATCATTACACCCTTAATCGACAAATGCGCATTTCATGTTCTTTGACTTTGGATTTCATCAATTCATTTAGTCCTAATTTATCATGATGAATTCGGGTGATTGGTTTTTACTTTTTGTTTATTTATTGATGGTAATACGGAATAAGCTTATGAAATGAGTTTTCCATTATTGGAATCAGATGGTAAATGTGACTAATGAGTGTTGGCTTAAATGCACATTATCTTGACATCAATTTTCCCTTTTCTCATCATCTATATCAAACTATAATGTATCGAGATACTACTGTCCTCTTATCATAATTAGGACCCGTCTCTCCCATATTGTAGGTGGCTTTGTGGAAAGGTAGCATACCTCACATGCCTTCATGTTTGCAAGCATGTAAATGTGTGCTCATTCTTGACGTCCCACTATCATGTGACATTTTTGACGACCAACTGATTCAACTAATTTTGGTTCCATAAAAGAATCATATTATGATGCTATCAAATTTGTTAATGAAGTTTTGCATTGTGGGGTTGCAAGGTTTCATATATGAGTTCAATTGCACCACCTTAGGTAGAAATTTTTTGGCCCAAAAAAATGCTCTCTTAAAAATCATTCCTCCATATCTTACTTCCTGTATAAAAGGTATACATAATGCCTAATCTCATGAAGTTATTAAAATCCATCTTAAAAGACTCCATTAGGATCGTTTGGTAATCGCAATGTTACCTCCACTACCCTAGCTGTAATTCGATCAATGACAAATCCTTAACCTATATATGTAGTTCAACTTAAGGAGTATTTTTGTCCATAGCCATAATTGAGTTTCATTACCCTGAGTAACCGAGAAAAAATAGAAGAGTTGCTGGAGGCTCTTCCTTCCTATAGTGGATTCAAGCTGAGAATTCGAGCATTACAAGGATTTATTTTGTACATGGGTTGCGCCCAAACACATGGCGTGTAGTGGAAGAGCGGCAACAATATGCCAGTCTCATTATTCAAGTAGTTGAACATGCGGCGTGCGTGACATGAATATTGTCCATCATGCGGTGCTAGCGAGCTTATATTGGTCGACCGATAGTCATCCGATAGATGAAAGCTCGATAACACTCACTTCCTACAGGTTTAGAGGTGCCTTAAATACAAGGACTTAAATCTTCCTACCCAGGCTATTGAGGGTAAGGGGGAGAGAGTACATAAGATGAATAGAGAGGGAGAAAGGAATAAAGTAGTAAACCTTTGTAGATTGATTACAACTACAAGCTGTACTTTGATTATTGAGGTCGATGACCATTGCACTAGAGAAAATTAAAGCATGTTCGTTGATTGGACATGGATCTATAGGTAGGCTGACATACTTGCCTATTTATACCAGTGGCTAGTGGTTCTGGGTGATGGCAACCAGTTGCGCTTGCAGCTACTGTAACTTCAAGTTTCCATCATGTGGTGTTGCTATGTTGTCCACTCTCTTGTTCATGTCAAATCACTTCCTAGGTTCTGAGGTGATCATGCGAGCGTGTTGAGTCGCTTGTTAGTTATTCGCATGGCGTATCTTAATTGGCTTAGAGTATCTTTAGTTGGCATTGCCTCGCGCTCCTTTACTATTGGTTAGTAGACCATGAGGCTCATTCCACCAAGCATTTAGCTTTTAACTACTAAACTTGCCACGTGAGCAAGATCTATTGCTGCCCGACCCACTGAATAGTGTATTAGGTTTATAGGGAACTTCGGGTGAACATCTTCAAGCAATCTGAATGAATGTTTGACTTCTGGGTGTAACTGTTAGGATTGATGTGTTCTAAGCTTGTAAAAACTTTATGTTTTGGTCTAATAAAGATTGATAGTTATTATTATATGAGATGCATATTGGTACGTAACATAGTTACGTTTTCTTTTAAGAACAGAGAGCCATGGTTATATGGTAGTCCACTGAGTTGAAGACTAAGTGGATTGGTCCCATATAATCTAAATAAGTTCGCAGGTATGATCAGGTTGGTCGCCTCATCATGATAAGTTGTTGGCGATGACAGTTCATGGGGTGTCTTCACCATGGTCATCACCAGGCACAGTGTCTGTGGCTGAACGGAACTAACACGGTGTACATATCAGTGAGCAGACACTGGTACACTAAGTCGTGTTTCTGCTTAGGGTAAAACGGTCCTAAACCCTGAGGAACCACGTCTGATGAACTAACCAGTTGCGTGGTGCTTTGGCGCACCAATGTGTAAGGATTCGTATGCAGTGATCCAAAACCACGGTGTACTGGGTTACCCGACTGGCGTTGCATTAGCGTGTCACTCCTGCAGGCCATCCACACCCCTGAAGGGAGGTGCGTTCCTTGGTGTGACTTACACTGTACCAAACCCAGGCCTGGTGGTCATCAGTTTGACTGTTGACCAGGTTCGATTACTCGACGGGGTAATCATAGGTACGAAGTATAGGTCAACCTGGAAGGAACCAAGTCATATGATCATTCGAGTCTGACGGTAGTCTTCACCGCTCGAAGTGAATCATGGCATCAAGTGGAGGGACAGCGAGTTTACCACTACTAAGCGGAGAGCAGGGGTATGATGGAGAACATAGTAAGTCCGGGTGAATTGGAGTGCAGCCTGCGTCGTACTCTGGGTGGCTACGCAGATTAACTCGAGCTCAGAGGATCGATGGTACACTCGGGTAGTGTGTCGATCGAGCTTGAGTTGGAAGCCATGAACCCCGGTCCCTGATGGTTCCACCATATCAACATTATGTACGGTTCTTGAACCATCTCCTCAGAACACCTTAAGCATAAAGAGGAAGAAAGAAGTATACGCTCCGTGTGTGCTTGGCACTAGAGCACGGTAGATGCGTAACTACATGCGAGTACTAAGGGTTATGCCCGAGACTAGTACATAGGCGCAGGTAGTAATCCCTAGCCATAAGTGAACTTCGCTGCATAGGTGCGATGCACCGGGGTATGCTGCGAGTTGACTAGTTGACTTTGCTAGAGGCACCCTCCGGTGGCCTCAGTTAATAGCAAGGTAACTAGTAGGAATCACTTAAGTAATGGCCGCTAGGTATCGCACGCTAGAAATGGTCAAAATGAGACGTCAGGGCGTTTTGGTAAAAACCTCACTCTGCCGTACTTCACTCTTGGCCGACCCTAGCAGTGGGAGAACTTGCTAGGGTCGGCCATATTGATAGGGATAAGGGTTTGAAACGGTCAAATCGAGCTCTAAAAAGTGGAAAAACGGATAAATACAAGGAGAGATAAAAGGGTGAGATTGGAGAGATAATTGTGGGAGGTCTTTATCCCCTTGGATAAGGATCCAAGGGGATAGGCCGGCCCTATATATAGGGCTATATGGGGCTGGCCATAGGGATGCCAAAACCGAACCCCCTCCCTCTCTCATCTCTCTAGTTCTCTCCCTAATCTCTCTCCCTTTTCTCGCTTGCAATTTTGTCTTCCTCGCGTGGAGTTCTGAAGAAGGAGAAGGGTCGTTCTTCGGAGGCACTCAGAGATCCGAGAGCGACGTTCTGTGCATCGTGTGAGATCGGGTGAACAAAAAGGCAACGTCTCCATTCGTACCATCGGCATCTTCGCGAACGATCTTCCGTCTCCATCGACAAAGAAGACATTCTCCGCGGTTAAAAGATCCGTACGAAAGGTATGTGTAAACTAACATGTAGATCTAGCGAGTATTATAATTTGCATGCATGCTAGTTAATCATTACGCTAGATTGCCGTTAGGGGTTTTCGATTCACGTGCATACACATACACACATATGTAGATTAGTTTCGATGAAAGTTTAAATCGTGTAACGTGCACCATGAACGGTCTTTCGACCGCAAAATCGTTTCCGCTGCGAGCCTCTACCATGGATTTATTTCCAACAGTAACATCTATAGCCGCCCGACCAACTGAATAGTGTATTGGGTTTGAGGGACTTTCGGTGTAAAATCTTCGAGAAATCTGAACGAATGTTTGACTTCTGGGATCCCTTAAACCTTGAAACAATGGAATTGATGCCTAATTATGGCGCCGATTGAAGGGTAGAGCTCTGAATGCTGATTATTGAGTGGGGTCATAATAGCGATTTTGACAAGCAGATTGAAAGTAATACCCGTTTTAGTAATTACTGTACATAATCACAGTAATCATCTTTAGTTGCCCCGAGCCCTGTTGCTCTTGCCCCGATCATGCTCTTCTATCTTGACCAAGATGATTTCATTAATTATTCTCTAATCACCTTTTGGCTGATTTGCATCTTGGCTGATTATGCAATGCTAAAAAATTTTACGGTTCTGGCATTTCTAGATGTGTCCTAATGGCTGGTTTTCAGCATGGCCAGTTATATCTTCTTTCTCATACTGGTCATTCAATCAACCTATAGTGTTATTTTTTGGTGTAAACATTATCATACCATGGTGGCTCCAAAGTAGGGTGTTTAGCCTGCAGAAAGGATATGAGGAGTAAGATTCCTGCTTTTGAACATGGGAATGGTGTACTTATGCATAGATAGAGTTATAGGATCGATTGCACCGGAAATATTGGACAAGCTCAACAGTGATTTAAGTTGATGGTAGGTAGCAGTGATATAAGTTGATGGTAGGTAGTGGCGCACCCTTGAAATTTTTTTTTTTTTTTTGGAGCACGATCAATCTTCTCGGTTATGCTTTCTTCCTCAGTGTCACTATCTGAAACCAATATCAACCGAAGTTCTCTATTGATAATCTTTGCAAAATCCTCAAGTACTCCATTGCATAAACACCGTGTGTGGCGGCACATACAACATTACAACCTCGTTTCTGGTTCCATGCATGGTCACTTATGCAGGGCCATGGCATTAGTATGACCTCAGCATCCCATGCAATCTTCGGTGCTGCATCAGCGCCCGTCCATTGCACACATCGCACGACATGTATGCATAGCACTGCTCTTCTAATTCTTCTAATTCCTTGGGACCTTCAGTCACTCGATTTCCTAACTGTTCATGTGAAGAGGCTAACTATGGGCTGCAATCTTCGTCCACAAACTGGTTTTTTATGGAATCCCCATTGGTGGCGATGGCTCTAATCGCGGCTCTTTTTCTTTGACGGAAGATTCAGGGTCCTTTTGGATCATGGTATTACTCGGTGGCTTTTCTTTGCAGCTTTCTCCTAGAGACCATGTGCTGTAAGAAGGTGAGAGGAAAACATATCTTACCTTGGAATTGTTTGGCTTCCACCCTTTTTACAACCGGATCTATATTTACCTTTACCCCAAACAATTGTTTTTCCTTAGCTGAGCTTCGACGTTATCCACTACAATTTGAATGTCTTCAAAATTTACTGCTCTGGCCGTTGCTGAGAGCCCACTCAAGAAAAGGTTTTGGCACTTTGGACAAATCAGAGGCTCTCGTGAGGATGACAGATGACTGACAAAATTCTCTCGTCTGTTGGCCAAAGAGACGTGCAAAAGTAAATCGACACTGCAAAAGGAAGAATCTGCAACTATATGAAGTAGAGAGTGATTATGTGAAACAACCAAGTATGATCGTAAGAATGTGAACAAGAATTATTATGAGAAGTATATTGTAAGTTACAAGAATAGCATTCCGATTTGGATATCGCAGAGATTAGTATGGTGAATAGTCTCGACATAAGAACTGATTGTGGACTTGATCTATAATATGATCGGACATTATGGTAGACAGTGGCTACGCTAAATCTTTGTTAGCAATTTGATGCAGGACGGGTTGACGTGTATATGTATTTTGCCGATGGATCTTTGCTATTACAATCCAAATAAAAATTTAATAATTTATGTTTCCTAAACTTCATGGAGCAATCATTAAATAAGGAAAATAACTGCGAAGCGACAAAGGGATGGATTAGACTGATGTAGGAGCTCTTGGGGTGTGTTTGGTTGCTGGGAAAGTTTTTGCAAGAAATGAATTCATCGAAAAGGAAATAAAAAGAAAGGAAAGAAAAAGAAAAGTGACTTTTCTTGCTACTGTTTTGCTGTCTGGAAAAGAAAGGAAAAATAACTTTTATTTTCCTTTCCTATGTTTTTATGTGCTTTTGGCAGGAAATTTTTTGTAGCCTTTTGACAGAAAACTAGTTAATTTTCACGTGGGGACAACACTTTTCTGTCAACCAAACACAGTTTTGCAGGAAAATTACTGTTTTCTTTTCCTTTCCTATATTTTACCTGCAACCAAACACACCCTTGGGTTTTTGGAAAACTAGGGTCAGGGCTTTGGATGGACTGAAGTCTATTCTGAAACAAAGATCGATATGATTTTATACCATGAAGGTGCTTGCAATTGGATCTATGTTGATAGGGTGGTTGTACTAATCGATGCTTCACCGCAGTTGCATAATTAACTCAAACCAGTTGGCTGGACCGTCCAAGCTGAAACCAAATATAGCAGACCTAACTTATCATGAGAATGGGACTCGATGAGTTTTCCCAAACTTTTTGGGTGATATTCTGTTCCATGTTTTATGATAGTACACTGGAAGAGGTTTCTTCTATTTTTTCTGATTGACCAGCTCTTGATTCATTGCATTGTTAATTCATCTTTTCCTATAATTACTCTCAGAATGGGTGCTGAGTTTTTATTTTCAGTTCAGCACAACTAATGTCTAATTATATATTTCATATTCCAATTAGAAGTCCATTTTATACCTCATGTTTGGTATTTTTAATATGTAACAACTTATGGATAAGCAAATAAGCTACAGTAATCTATCCCTTCTAATCTCTTTCCAAACATACCATGCTTTGATATTCGAAGGACACTGATTCTGAGGAGGAGCTTAAGGAAGCATTCAAGGTGTTCGACAAGGATCAGAACGGTTTCATTTCCGCTGCAGAGGTAAGCCTACCTCCATTCCTTTTTCAAAGAGCTCAACTTACTGACCCGCCAGGGATAGGAGAGTTGGCAAAGCGATACCGGTTGCTCCCTGTGGCCATGGGTTCGATTCCTCCCCTCCTCGTGTTACCCAGGAGTGCATAGGGAAAATCTCGAGTGTGTCGGTGTGCACTCCCAGAGGGATTAGTCCATGCCCGAAGTGGGCCCTTACCTGAAGGGTTATTTGATACCCTCCGATCAAAAAAAACAAAACAAAACAAAAGATTCACTGCTTATACAATCTCTCTTCTTTATATTGTGAAGTCATGACTAATTGGCAAGAAAACCTGGTTTTTTGTGTGCATGGGAAATAAATGAGTAGCTCCGACACGTGATGACCAACCTCGGAGAGAAGCTGACGGACGAGGAGGTTGATGAGATGATACGAGAAGCAGATATGGACGGTGATGGGCAGGTGAACTACGAGGAGTTTGTGAGGATGATGCTGGCCAAGTGAGAGAGAGATAGAGACTGGGTTCCAACTTCTGGGGAGTCCAATGCTATATCTATCTTAACTGAACAAGTCTTGTAATGGTAGTGCAGCATTATCTTGCTGCTTATGCCTTAATGATATCTGCCCCTTCAGCTTCTAATTTTTTTTCTTTTTTTCTTTTTTGTTCTGTGTGTGGTGTTTTTTAGTTCCAAGTGCTTTAGAAGCTGTCAAAAGAGAAGAACAAGCTCAGTGTGCCATAAATTGTTTGTTCTATTTTGTGAAGGCTTTCTTTCAGAGGGAAATAGTGCCTAATTTGTATTTATTTTCTCTGTTCCTTTTAAATATTAGCTGCTTGTGTTTGGCATTTGAACTTCTTGGTACTCTATGCTATTTCTTGCAGCCTCCCTACTCGGCTCCCATCGCCAGAGTAGGAAGCTGGATACCCAAGACCGCGCTCCAGCAGGCTCCTTACTTGCCTCCCTATATTAATGTTTCGTTATTTTGCTCGTCACGTTTGGTGAGCAACAAGTTTCACTACCTGTTGGTAGGCATGTCAACGGATCGGATATCCAAGTCCGATCTGTTAAGTAAACGGGCTATCGGATTCGAACCATTATCATATCACCGGATTAAAAACCCAATCCATATCCATTATGGATAAGATTGGAGTTGAATCAGAATAGGTCTACATTTGTAGAAGAGCAGCTGATTCCGAACACTGGACTCGGAAGACAGGATAAAATATGAGCCGATCGGGAGATCTTTTTATATTGACCCTTAGGGACTTATATCTAAAGCAATCTAATCTAATGGTCAATAAAATGTTATAGTTTGTCTGATCGGGTTCTTAACGGATCAGATTGGCCTAAATACATATCTGATTTGTTAAGAAAACAAGTTAACGGATTTGGACCGTTATTGATAAAATAAACCCATTTATATCTATCTGACTTGACGGATCGGATTCAGATCAAAATTCAGTCCATTTACAAATCTAGCCGCTGGGCCTAGCATTGAAGGAACTGGATATCATGAGCACGACGCGGAAGACGATGTAAACTATCTTTCGATGGGGCTGTGGCCGTGTCTTTAATTAGACTTTTCATGCATCGTAATGAAAGCATAGGCATCAAAACCTATGGATTATTAGAAGACACCGCACATGATTTATAAAAACTTGAGTAGAAGATCTGAGTCGATAAGAACCGACGAAGATTCTGAAGAACAACGTGGTTGAAGCCCTGCTTCCCTCGAGTAGCAACACATTCCACGATGTGTCCGGCAATAGATGGACTTGTGGAAGTCGCTTTCTTCTTCCTTGCTCTTCTCTTCTTTCTCTTAGAAAGAACTAGGATGAAACCCTAAGGTGGATGAGTGAAAATAAGTCAAATGACAAACTGTGGACATCCATACTCTCCCACTAATACTTGAAAAACCAATCATTTTGGAACAAATGAGTGTGTTTTCCCTAATTGGAAGAACTTCACAATACATCTTGATGCCAATGGCATTCAAGGAAAGGGGGATGATTCGAATCAGGATGAAACCTTAGTAATGGTACCTTCTTTGTTGGCTTATGATTTGTCTCAAAACACTACCTAGGTGTGTGTATGTGTGTGAGTCCATGCATTTATACTTCAGAAATTTTTGAGAAACGGAATGAAAGATATTAATATTTTAATAAACGGACCAAAAGTTAATTATTTGTCAAAAACGGACTATTACGCCATCTCAAATGGCGTAAATCTTTACGCCATTTGAGATGGCGTAAAACTTTTCAGTTTTTTCCAAATACCGACAATACCCCCTATTACGCCATCTCAGTTGGCGTAAAGAACAAATCTTCCAAATACCGACAATACCCCCTATTACGCCATCTCAGTTGGCGTAAAGTAGGGTTATTTTGACTTTACCCCCCAAATTTTGCCTTGAATTAGACTTTACTCCCCACATTTTCATTAATTAGACTTTAACCCCCAAAACTAACTTTCCGTCAACTCACCATCTAAGAGAAAGGGTGAGCTGGCGGAAAAGAAATAAAGTTTTGGGGGATGAGCTGACGGAGCAGTTACTTTTGGGGGGTAAAGTCTAATTAATGAAATTGTGGGGGGTAAAGTCTAATTCAAGGCAAACTTTGGGGGGTAAAATCAAAATAACTCTTTTTTATTTACTCAAAAGGCTTTACGCCATCTCAAATGGCGTAAAGCCTTTGAGTAAATAAAAAAAGGGTTATTTTGTCTTTACCCCCCAAATTTTGCCTTGAATTAGACTTTACTCCCACCTAGGCGTGGCAATTCTTGACCCGACCCGAACCCGACCCGAAGTTAGTGGGTTTGGGTTTGGCCTTAACGGGTTCGGGTCATAAACAGGTCGACCCGATTGACCCGTTTATTTAATGGGTCGGGTTCGGGTTTGTACTTATAACCCGATTGACCCGACTTGACCCGTTTACCAAATGGGTCGTGTCAACCCGACCCGAGCCAACCCGAACTGACCCGACCCAACCCGGCCCAATCCGACCCGTCTGACCCAACCCGACCCAACCCGACAGGTTTACATGGGTTCTGTTGACCCAACCTGACCCGACACGACCCGACTTGTTTAGTAAACAAGTTAAATGGGTCGGGTTGGGTCAACCCGTTTATTAGGCGGGTCGGGTTTGGATTTAAGTTTTTGACCCGTTTATTTAACGGGTCGGGTTCGGGTTGGATGTTTTGCCCTTATACCTATGTCTCAACCCGACCCAACCTGACCCATTGTCACCCCTACCCCATTACTTTTACGCAATCTCAAATGGCGTAAATGTTTATTTTTTTTTGGTAATTTAGGCATAGTACTTTACGCCATCTCAGATGGCGTAAATGAAGGGTTTTTGACAAAATTTACGCCATCTGAAATGACGTAAAGACTATACGCCATTTGAGATGGCGTAATAGGGAGGGCATTATCGGTATTTTAGTAAATCCCAAAAGTTTTACGCCATCTCTAACGGCTATACGCCATCTCAGATGGCGTAAATTATTTTTTTTTTTTTTATTATTCTATCAATCTAACGGCTATTCTCTTCTATCCATCTAACGGCTATTTTTTTTATTCTCCTCTAACGGCTATTTTTTTAACCGTTGCCTACTAAACTATTTTTTTTTTTATTCTCATCTTCCTAACGGCTATTTCTTTCTCTCCTTATAAAATTTATGGCTCAATTCTCGCTCTCCTCATCTTTCTGCTCACTCCCTCATTCTCTCATCATCTTTTTCTGCTCACTCCCTCATTCTCTCATCATCTCTTTCCTCACCTCTCTGCTCTTTCTCCCTGAACTCTCAAACTCTCCCCCTCTGCACTCAATTTTACATTCTTTCATTTACATTAGATGGCGACAATGATTCCAATAATTTGTCGCTACGGAGGTCGGTGCGAGATTGATAGCTACGTTGGAGGAAATACAAGGGTCGTTTTTATTCAACTGGGTTCGACGTTAGTACAAGTGCAACACGAGATAGCGACTCGTTGCAACATTCCTCCCGGTTTCGTACTAAGGTCAGCTTGTATAGTTAATCAATCACAGTCATATCTAATTAAAATTTATGATAATGCTAATTGGGAATGGATATTACAAGATAACATTTCTCGTGGTACTAGGCTAACTATATTTATAGATTATCCCCCAAGTAGCAATGTAAATATTAATTATCAATCATATTATGTTAATGCCGATGACCCTAGTTCATCGGCACCACCAGCAAATGACCATGATATGCTTGATAATATTAGTCAACCCTCATCTATTATACCGGTACAGACACTAATACCGGTATCAACACTAGTATCAGCTCCAGCACCGATTACCTCTGATAGTGATATGGATTTAGAGATTAGTGAGTCTAGTTCATCATCTTCGGATGATAACGAGATTTACATTGGTAAAACCTATTCATCGGCAAAATTATTTAGAAAAGCCATGCTTGATATTGCAATTAATTTTTTTTTTACTTTAGCATATGATTGCAATAATAAAAGTAGAATTGCGGTAAAATGTGATATGCCAGAATGTACATGGCATATTTATGCAAAAAAAACTTGTGATGGTGATACCTTTGGCATTGTGACATATAATTTGACTCATACATGTACAGGTAAGATAGTGCCAAGAAATCATCCTCAAGCTACTTCTGAATGGATTAAATCTATGATTGTAACTCGTTTAGCAAATAATCTGAACTATCCTCCATCTTCTATAATAAAAGATATGCTTCATGATTATGGTGTATCTGTATCTTATAATAAAGCTTGGAAAGCTAAGGAAAAAACTAATATAGAAATCCATGGTTGTGATGTAGAATCATATATGAATCTAGACCATTATTGTTTAACTTTTTTTGAAACAAATCCTGGTAGTTTTGCTATAATTAAAACTAATGATAATAATAGTTTTCAAAGAGTTTTTATTACTTTTAATTCTTGTATAACTGGTTTTAAAAATGGATGTTTGCCGATTATAGCTATAGATGGTACATTTTTAAAAGGAAAATACCAAGGTATAATGCTTACTGCTATTTCCCATGATCCTAACGGTGGGATGTTTCCAATAGCATATTCAGTTGTCGAGGCTGAAGATAAGCATACTTGGATTTGGTTTTTAGAGTGTCTTATGATTGCATTAAATCCATATGATTTTTCAAAACTATCATTTATTTCTGATAAACAAAAAGGACTTATTTATGCCGTTAGTAGAATTTTTCCCCAATCTCATCATTTCTTTTGCATACAACATTTTAAAGCAAATCTTAAAAATAAATTTCGAAAAAAACTTTTATGTGATTTATTAAGAAAGGCAGCTAAGAAATATAATATTGCCGAATATAATGCAGTGCTTCAACAAATTGAGACTGAAGATAAGGAAGCTTATGATTGGATTATATCAGGTGACCCGACACACAATGCACATCATTGGTTAACAGCTTACTCACCCGTAC